>JAYMTN010001782.1:0-12127 GCA_036897425.1 Erodium trifolium
GTTGGTGGCAGCGAATGAGAGGCCCCAACGGAGAAGGGAACCACGACCAAGGACGAGGCGGTCGGAGGGGTATGGGTGATCGGCATGAAGGGAGTTGCAGACAGCAACGCTGGTATGGGAATGGTGTGCTTGGTTTTCCTCATTCGGTGCGGATTTGAAGCCGAAGGGTTTGCTGTAAACACAGTCTTCAAGGCCGAAGACTACATGGATGGCGACAAAACCAGGTCGACTGGAGCAGCAACAGCAGGGAACGTGTCGCAACGAGAGCACATGGGTCGTAGAGGCTTAAGCTAAGGTTTAGTCTCAAGTTTCAAGAGAGCGGTTACATTACACGTCGATTCACTATCATTAAAAGGGACGTGCTATCTTAATTAAGGATCAATAATCGTGTGATAATCTAACAAATAAATATCTGTATATTTGACTTTATTGGCTCTTTAAATGTGCAAATAACAACAATGCGTATATGACACTTATGAATGAATGCTTCTTCAATTGTTTGGTTAATACACTGAGCAAAACAAAGGCAAAAACACGGTGGTTGAAAAAAAAGAATAAAAAAGAGAGAGGAAGCTTAAGTTGAAGGCAATGGAGACTCTGCAACAAACCACGTTGACACATTAGGTGAAACAGACAGAGAGATATCATCTCCTTCCTTGACACTATTATAACGCATTGCCTTCTCCTCGATCTCTCTTCATTCTCACCACCACGCTATGGAGGCAAGTGCTGGCCTCGTCGCCGGTTCTCACAACCGCAATGAGCTCGTCGTCATTCACGGCCACGAAGAGGTAAATCATAACCAACCCATCATCGGTTCTCCGACCCAACACTCATTTCTTGATATGGTTTTGGGTTTTGGTTTGTGCAGCACAAGCCATTGAGGAACTTGGATGGGCAAGTCTGTGAGATTTGTGGGGACGAGATCGGGGTCACGGTGGACGGAGACCTGTTCGTTGCCTGCAACGAGTGCGGCTTTCCGGTGTGCCGGCCTTGCTATGAGTATGAACGCCGGGAAGGGACTCAGGTTTGCCCCCAATGCAAGACCCGATACAAGCGTCTCAAAGGTCAGAACATTCTTCTTGTTGTTGTACTACTCTGTTTTGTGTGCTCTGTTTCTGAACATGACTTTTTCAGGTAGTCCGAGGGTGGAGGGAGATGAGGACGAGGAGGACATTGACGACATCGAGCATGAGTTCAACATCGAAGATGACGAGAACAAGCACAAACACCAAGCGGAGGCCATGCTCCACGGCAAGATGAGCTACGGCAGAGGCCTTGACGATGATGAGCACATTGCCCAGTTCCTGCCGGTCATATCCGGTGGCCGATCCCGACCTGTGAGTGGGGAGTTCCCAATTTCGTCCCACGGCCATGGAGACCAGATGCTCCACAAACGTGTGCACCCATATCCCGTCTCTGAAGCCGGTGGGTTCTTTACCTATTGTAATCTTTGCTTACTTAATGACGGTCAACGTTGTTATTAAGTGCTAGAATCCAATTATAATTGGGCATTCGACTATCAGCTTGTGCTTTTAGTTGAATTGATTCCCTAGTATTAAGGTTGGTGTTTTGATGGTTGCAGGAAGCGAGAAATGGGAGGAAAGGAAAGAGTTAGGATGGAAGGAGAGGATGGACGATTGGAAGTTGCAGCAAGGGAACCTCAGGCCCGATCAAGACGACGGCAACGATCCCGACATGGCCTTGTACGTAACTCTATCTATCTATCTATGACGATACAGAATTGACCCGAATGAAAATGGGTTGGTGTGTTTTGTTGCAGGATGGACGAGGCAAGGCTGCCACTTTCTCGGAAAGTCTCGATCGCGTCGGGCAAGATCAATCCATACAGGATGGTCATCGTGGCCCGTCTCGTCATCCTCGCATTCTTTCTCCGCTACCGAATCTTGAACCCGGTCGAAAACGCCATAGGACTGTGGCTAACCTCCATCATATGCGAAATCTGGTTTGCTATTTCTTGGATTCTTGATCAGTTCCCGAAATGGTACCCGATCGACCGCGAGACCTATCTCGACCGCCTTTCTCTGAGGTACGAGCGCGAGGGCGAGCCCAACATGCTGTCTCCGGTGGATTTCTTTGTGAGTACGGTGGATCCGATGAAGGAACCTCCTCTTGTCACGGCCAACACGGTGCTGTCCATCTTGGCCGTGGACTACCCTGTTGACAAGGTTTCTTGCTACGTCTCTGACGACGGAGCTTCCATGCTCACCTTCGAGGCCTTGTCCGAGACTGCTGAGTTTGCAAGGAAATGGGTTCCCTTCTGCAAGAAATTTCAGATAGAACCTCGCGCTCCCGAGATGTACTTCAGCCTCAAGATCGATTATCTCAAGGACAAAGTGCAGCCTACCTTTGTCAAGGAGCGTCGAGCAATGAAGGTAAACATCCTCACTCAACTTACATCACATGTGTTTGAGTTTGGATTTGGGTTTAGGTTTCATTTCAATTTCATGTGAATGTGATTGGCAGAGAGAGTATGAAGAATTCAAAGTCCGGACTAATGCATTGGTTGCAAAAGCTACAAAAGTGCCCGCGGAGGGGTGGATCATGCAAGACGGGACGCCATGGCCAGGGAATAATACCAAGGATCATCCCGGCATGATTCAGGTCTTTTTGGGCCATAGCGGAGGCCATGACACCAATGGAAACGAGCTCCCTCGCCTCGTTTATGTCTCTCGTGAGAAACGGCCTGGTTTCCAACATCACAAGAAAGCTGGTGCCATGAATGCCTTGGTATGTCAGATCATAATTGTTAGAATATAACTATAATTGGGTCTTCAACTATCAGCTTCCTTGTTTTGATTCTATGGACTAATTTGACATTGTTCCTGAATCTTTAGATTCGTGTCTCGGCTGTGCTCACCAATGCTCCTTACATCCTCAACTTGGATTGTGACCATTACGTGAACAACAGCAAGGCCGTGAGGGAGGCAATGTGTTTCTTGATGGATCCACAGGTCGGAAAAGGGGTTTGCTATGTTCAGTTCCCTCAAAGGTTTGATGGTATCGATAGGAACGATCGTTATGCCAACAGAAACACCGTCTTCTTCGATGTAATCACTCTCATAATCATTTCCATTCCTTGTTTCATATCTACATTATGAATGTACGATGATCATTGGTTCTGAATATGTCTGCAGATTAACATGAAAGGTCTTGATGGACTTCAAGGACCCGTTTACGTGGGAACGGGGTGCGTTTTCAGGAGACAGGCCTTGTACGGGTACGATCCCCCCAAGGGGCCAAAGCGCCCAAAGATGGTTAGCTGTGACTGTTGCCCCTGTTTTGGACGGCGCAAGAAGGTCAAGTACCCTAAGCACGGCGGCGCAAATGGGCCCGATGGAACAACCATTGAAGCGATGGATGATGACAAGGAGCTGTTGATGTCACAAATGAACTTTGAGCAGAAATTCGGACAATCAGCCATATTCGTGACCTCAACCTTAATGGAAGAAGGGGGTGTCCCTCCTTCCTCCAGCCCTGCAGCCTTGCTCAAGGAGGCCATTCATGTCATCAGTTGCGGATACGAAGACAAAACTGATTGGGGTCTCGAGGTACTTGTTAGAATATAACTATAATTGAGATTTCAACTATCAGCTTGAAGTCTTATGTTGTTTGGGTTTATGCAGTTGGGTTGGATTTACGGTTCGATCACGGAGGATATCTTGACGGGATTCAAGATGCATTGTCGTGGGTGGAGGTCCATATACTGTATGCCGAAGCTAGCGGCCTTCAAGGGTTCGGCTCCGATCAACTTGTCAGATAGGCTGAACCAGGTGCTGAGGTGGGCTCTTGGGTCAGTTGAGATCTTCTTCAGCAGGCACAGCCCTCTCGTCTATGGCTACAAGGGAGGCAACCTCAAGTGGCTCGAGCGGGTGTCTTACATCAACACCACAATCTATCCCTTCACCTCTCTCCCGCTCCTTGCCTACTGTATCCTCCCGGCCGTCTGCTTGCTCACCGACAAGTTCATCATGCCTTCGGTAATAAACCTGCAGTCTTACTGTTAGAATATAACTATAATTGAGCTTTCAACTATCAGCTAACTTGGTGATGGTGATGCAGATAAGCACATTTGCGAGTCTCTTCTTCATCTCTCTCTTCATATCAATCTTTGCAACGGGCATTCTTGAGCTGAGATGGAGTGGGGTGAGCATCGAGGAGTGGTGGAGAAACGAGCAGTTTTGGGTCATTGGCGGCGTCTCAGCCCATCTCTTCGCTGTTGTGCAAGGTCTGCTCAAGGTTTTGGCCGGAATTGACACGAACTTCACGGTGACGAGCAAGACCACCGATGACGGGGACTTTGGAGAGCTGTACACGTTCAAGTGGACAACCCTGTTGATCCCTCCGACGACCATCTTGATCATCAATATGGTGGGAGTGGTGGCAGGCGTCTCTGATGCCATCAACAACGGCTATGATTCGTGGGGGCCGCTTTTCGGGAAGCTCTTCTTCTCCTTCTGGGTCATCGTCCATTTGTATCCCTTCTTGAAGGGTCTCATGGGGAGGCAGAACAGGACACCCACCATTGTTGTCATTTGGTCCGTCCTGATGGCTTCAATCTTCTCCTTGCTTTGGGTCAGGATCGACCCTTTTGTCATGAAAACCAAAGGCCCTGACACCAAGCACTGTGGCCTCAACTGCTGAACTGAACACACGTTTTCTTCTACCAATTTGGAATTTGATCCGTTTATGCATATATGCATTGACATGAATGAACAATAAAGCTAGCTACTTTGATACTAGAGTGTCATTTTTGTGTGTAGCATATTCAACATGTATCCAGTTTTATCATGGAATTGAAACATTTGTTGCTTGCTTATCACTCTATGGGATATACCATTTCTGATCAGATCAAATATTTCATACAAAAACAATCCAAGAGACACACTAATCTTCTTCTTTTTTTCCTTGAATTTTGCTTTGTACATTGGCTGAATCTCAATCTTGTTTCTTCTTTCGATGCTATGTATTGATTGACTAACAAAGAATTACAAGAAGTGATGTAATGGAGATTAAATAAAAATAAAAATAAAAGACAAGTGGGATAAAAAAAGAGAGAGAGAGGAGAGAACAATATACACTCAATGGGACCTATATATTGGATGCAATGAATGGTTAGAGCTAGGAATTGTGAGGTGCATGGCTCAGTCACACAGCTTGTTGTCCGAAGCTTGTCCCATTTGCATAAGATGGATGCTGAGGCTGTGCTCCTCCACCTGGTACATGCCAAAACACCACAATTAATAAATGTATTTTATCAATTCATCGAGGACAAGACATGCATGTTCATGATAATTTCACAAGTTGTCTTCGTATCCAGTTCTCAAGGGCGAGACAGGTTTGTCGATATAAAAACAAAAACAATGACTCGCCAAGAGAAACATTCGCTTCTATACCATGTGAGCGAATCCAGACTAGAGACAAATTCGGTGTTGGCCATGTGACTGAATCCAACAGGGCACATGAGGAAAGACGGTGGGCAGGCTAGTTAACTGAACCCAACCACCTAGAAAGACAAACAAAAGGCCCAGCAGGGTCATTGGCACACAGCTCTCGCCATGCACACGTATGGGAAACCTTAACCTTGTATGCCCATAACAAACAAAATGAGCGCATTCCAAGAACTACATTAGCATATTTTCTTTTTAAAAAAAACTTTTGAATTGTGTCTATTATGCTTGATAGTAACCAGTGCACATGACATGAGTCAAGCTTGACTTCGAAATAAACCACCCCCAAGTCCATGTGTGGTCAAAGATCATTGCAGTTTCTAATATCAGATACACATGTTAGGCATGCACTCTCCAAACATGATATTCTGTTCTTACCTGCATAGCGGCTGTTGAAGCCAACATAGATTCACATTGGTCAAGCAAGTCGTTCTCTTGTAATGTTACAAAAGCAAGCTGAGAAACCAAATTGTTCATTATCTCCACCTACAACCCATGGGAAGATATAATGTGATGTTCAGTATCCAGCATTTATCACTAAACATACATGCAACTATGAGCTAAATGATTAAAAGTCGGAATATGTTAAATGCATATCTAGGAGCAAGAGTTCATTACTAGTTATGGAAGGATAAACCTCGATGTAGATTAAAGGTATGTGATACAGGAAGTATTAACAAAAACTAAAGAGCAAATTCTCCTAAACAACACCGTTCATACTGTTCTCTGAAAAATAGCAAGTTCGCTTAAAGCTTATGGCATCTAGCAAATGGTCATTGTCAAATTATAATTGTTATCCAAACAAAAGTATCCCACCGCCCCGGAAGAGACAACCAGATGATTCCTAACAGCTCACAGATCTTAAGAGGTTCTGGTTCAATAAGCTAGAAGTAGACATAGCAGGTACTATTGATACTGGGAACTTTTAAAATTAGAAATTATCTCAAAGTTAACCTACTTGTTCCGTTGCATCCTAGATGAACTTCACTGCGGCTTGTGCACAACAAGCCAAAATAAAAAGTAAACTAGTGAAGTGAGTCTGGTTTTATCCTAAATATGCTATTTACAACTCAATCAATATAAAACCACACCATAAATCTCACCCGTGACAGTAAAGAACAGATTGAGGATCCCATTGTTTGCATCACATCAACAGCTGAGCAAATAGCAAGCTTCAGAGATTCAATATCTACCTGTATAAATGAAAGTCCACTAAAATGATGTTAATATTCTTCCTATCAGTAATCAACTCCTATCACATTATGAACAGCTTACCCTTGCCCCTCCAGTAACTGGAAGACGGAGAGTGCATGCCTCAAAATCTTTTACCGCTCCTGATAGAGAACTAGCATGACCCGCTTCAAGTAAAGCCCAATCATCAAGGTTGTCCATCTGAACCAATCATCATACACGGAAGTTAGAAATTAGCACTGTTTCACAATGAGGTTGCCACAGATTTCCACGATAAAATTAAAAGAAGAAAGAGGAGAGGAAGAACACAAACAGAAACAAAAAAAGTTCATACAAAAACTTGAAAGCTTCTAAGCATTACAGGTATGACCAAGGATAAGAGACATTTTCTCCTGGTACACCAGAGTGTTATACAGGTATTGATGCTCAACTTGTACCAGGGCCGAGAATAGATCACAATTTGCTCCATAGGCCAGATTTAATATATCCCTCTGTGATCTTCCAGTTGTCTGCTCCATCTTTTCTAAATTCTAATCCACTTTCTTTCCTATGGATCCAATTTCCTTTTAACTAGTTGTTAAATCAATTATCAATGTTGTAACTTTTTTTAGCAATGGCTATAAACCTCAATGTTTTATACTTCACTATTGAGGTCATATTAGTAGTGCCTTCTTAGAATATATCCATGGCAGATTCAACTTCCACATCAAATGTTACTTGTCCTGAAGAATGTAGGATAGTCTCGGATAGTGATTACCAATAAACCCAACTTGACCTTAACACATAGCAAGAATTATTTATTTAAACTTTGGCTCACTTTCTCATATTATGACATCCTTGAATCATAGAAGAAGATTGTTTTCTTCACTATTGTAACACAAAATCATGGAATTCAAAAACAGACTTAGTCAAAATGATAAATTTGTGTATATCTGAGCAACCACAGTTGAAAGTTTCACAAAAAATATGACACTAATTATTTATGATCAAATCGGAGATGAATAATTTTTGACATCAGTCATCTAGTTAGATAAATGCATGCATTTAAAACACCAAACCAAAGAGGAAATGTTACCTGCCCATTTAATATCGAGTTAAGCTTAAGCTCTAGCCTCAGTTTTTGAAGCTCAATTCTTTTCAAAATCACTGTATCACACAGTGCTTGAGTATCATCCCAGACATTGTATAGACTCCTCTGCACCACCAAACCAAGTTTGATAAAATTTAGATACTAACATAGAAAATCTTAAGAACTGAAAGTAAAATATACATTCCATATAGACCGATTAAAATAATTCAGAAGTAAGTAACTTATGATATGAAACATTAACTTTGATCTCATACAAATGAGCATAACAGAGAAAACAAAACAGGATGCATGCCAGTCCTGTGCATAACAGTTAACAACTTACTATAACTTCTTCTGTCCATCGCTCCTTTTCCACTATTCATTATTTATTTTATAATTTTCACTACCTTCTCTACCAGAGCCAGTAACAGATAGGACTTCTCCAGTGCATCATAAGAAATAGTGACATAGTTACAAATGCAAAGCAGTGGTCTAAACAATACTAAGCAATATTTCTTTTTCTTTGAATAATAGAAAAAAAGCAGTTTGACAACAATTACTTCATCCTATAAAGTCATCAAAAATATCTCTACAGAGAGTGGAAACTGATTCATGCAGGATAAACATGATGACATAAATATGGCAATGAGGTACAGGAAAGGAACAAATTTATGTAGCCTAGTAATATGTACCTCTGCATTTACTTTTTTAACATGAAGCACTGCATCTGCCTGGGCATTAGCGAATCGCCATTGCAAGTATCTATTATATACTAGCCGTAGCTGATGAGCATCCTCTATGTAGCTTGTACTCTTTCTCCCGTTTCTAAAATCTGCAATGAAACTGAGCACAGATGCAGAACTGCTGGTTTGATTAGAAGAGTTAGATGGCCTTATGCGAGATGGACTGGTCCCTCTAGAAGGAGTTGATGGTCTTGCTGGAGATGGACTGGTCCCTCTAACAGAAGTTGATGGTCTTGTTGGGATCGGACTGGTCCCTCTAGCAGGAGTCGATGGTCTTGCTGGGGTTTGACTGATCCCTCTAGCAGGAGTGGTCTGTCTTGCTGGGGCTGGACTGAGCCCTCTAGCAGGATTTGATTGTTTTGCAGCAGTTGGACTCATCCCTCTGGTAAGAGCTGTTTGAGATGGATCAACCCCTCTACAAGCCGAGGCCAATAACGCTGACGTTTTACTTGGTGATGAAGGACAAGAGATGGAAGCATGGAAAGATTGAGATCTAACTGTAGGGGGCAATGATGATACTTTATCCAATGATTTTTCTGGGACAAGTTTCTTAGGTACAGATACCTGTAGATGGTTATCATCAACTGAATGAAGTCCTATTCTAACTCGATCTTCAATTGATAATAACCTTGCAGCATCACCAGTAGTTTTTTGTGGTGGTTTAACCACACCGTCTACTGACAGTCTTCTCACAGACGATGCCTTATTTCCCGAAACTGAAGAAATTGAAGTCCTGTCCGTCTTATCAATGTCATTCACCCTTCTTGCTAAAGAATTGGATGATACCTTTCCACTTGTTCTACTAGGCCATCGATGTTGGTCCATCAATCGGGAAGGCAAACCATCAACTGGTTTAGAATTCTCTGACTGATCAGGTACATTCTTTCCTATGAGAGGATTCCTCTTCCTCTCTGGTGTGGACTTTCTTGCAACCGTGGGCTTTTCAACCTGCTTATGTACATTTGAAGATGGCCTCAAAGGGTGCTCAGAAAGAGCACTAGTAACTGGTTCTTTCTTACTTACAGGAACGGAATTGCTATCAGACTGGAAGGAAACACTCAAACTCCGCATTGTAGAAGGCCATAATCCCTCTGGTAAGCGGCCACTCAGAACTTTTCTGGAGGAAACCTGCATGTCAGTGGATGAATCCTTAACTGGTGTGGATGAAGGACTGGGTGGAGAAGATGGTGTAGATGGGCGCTTCCTTTCTGCTGAGTGGGCCCTCTTCGTTGCCGATTGAGAGTTGGTCTGCAATGTTCTTGTGGGTGTTGGAGATTGGCAACGCCTAGGTGCTGAAGTTGTTGATGGAGAGGGAGAAGGTGACCTGTACCTTGAACTGAAGTCCCTTCTTTGAGGGCGGTGGCTAGTGATTCCATTGTTCCTTTCAGCCGGAACCAGTGGTGATCTTGGGGTACCCACTTCTGTGTGTTTCTGTAGTTGGTGCTTAGAATTGCATACATCCATCCACACAATTGAGACTAAACCACAAAGACAGATCTTCTCATCTGGCTAAAATACATTTTACAGCGAATCAAACCAGTTGCCCATAAAGAAGATCCTTTTCTCTGCAATAAATCTGCCACAGATGCAGAACAAAAGTGAGATACTACAGATAGGAAAAAGGGAAAGTAAGGAATTACTGAACCTAACAACAAAGCAAAAGCAGAATAGGAAAGAATACGTCTTTACAATGTTCAGATCAGACAGGTAACCACATGAAGAATCAAACCAACTAAGCAGCAAATAGGGTATTTTTCTTTGCAGCAAGGAAACCCCAAATTCAACCGGATCAAGCCATGAAAAGAGGTTTGGGAAAGAAAGAACAACCTTCGATACAATGGGGTCGATGAAGAATCAGGAAACTGCCCCAATAACGGTCAGAAACAAATGCATTAGCAGGGTAGGGAGTGGGGACCCTTGAGAAAATGGGGAGAGTAGGGAGAGTGGACCTGGATGGTGAAGGGTCTATTAAGAGTGGACAGAGGTGTGCAGGTTAAGAGAGAGAGAGGAAAGACGGTAATATCTTTCCTTTTTGTCCCTCTCACGGGAGTGACATGGTCGGGTGTGCTGGAAGATGGGCTTCACTCAGTAACGCACCCTACCCCATCTGGCTTGTTTCTCCATGAAAGAGAAATGGATGAAAGTGATCTCAGCATTTGCCAATGCCAAGAGATCTCTCCATCCTTCCCACCTCTTCAGTAACAATTCTGACTCTACTTAAACTTCCATAGATTACAAGGTTGAAAACTGCTGAGAAGAGACCATGTGCAAGAAAGAACATTGCCCATCCCAATGAATTCACACTTTCACAGTAACAATTCTGACTTTACTTTATTAAAAAAAAGATTGATTAAATTAAGATGTATAAAGAATATATATACTTTAAGTTTTAACCCACAACAAGGATCATGAACTATATAATATACAATAAATCTTCTGATTCACTTAGAGACTTGAATGGAGAAAACAAATAACACAACATATGAGGTTGACAGGCTTGTGTCTGTGATTCCAGAGACAGACACACTCGCCATTTTCATCAATCTAACAGTTTCAAGTAATCTATCTGAAACAGCAACGACAGAGAGGGAGACCGTTCATTGAATCTCAAATACTAATTGTCAGAAGACTCAGAACATTGCCTCAATACCCATAAAAAAAAACAATTCAACCCAATAATTCCCAAATCGATCAATCATTTCCATCCTTTATCTTCTCAATCATCAACAATCAAACCAGATTTACCCCCAAAATCGCAACACAACAACAGCAAAATGAAGTAAAATCACAAACCCTAAATTTTTCTAAGAAATAAAGAGCAGAAGAAAACAAAACTTCACCTGTACCGAGCACGTGGGTCTGCACAGAGAAGTCGAGCTTCAGAGCGAGACCCTGAAATCAACGAAACCTTGATTTTCTCTGGAACCCAGATACTTGGAGATCGAAGAGAGAGATCGGTACGGAGGAGAAATGCGGCCGGTGATCGGAGAGCGAAGAAGAGGAAGTGAATGGGATGATCTGGATGAGAAGAAAACAGAGACGTGTTTGAAGTTAGAGAGAGAAGAGGAGGTTGTAACGCCGTAGTTTTGGCGCCACCTGGTTAGCTAAATTCGCGTAACTGTCTTTACTAATGGCTACTTCTCTTTTTGATTTTTTACAGTGATTGGTTGACTAGTTAACAAAGTAAATAAGTCACTGTAATTTGGGCGACAATTGAGTTGAATCCAATCTCAAATCATCGGACCTAAGTTCGATTTTTTTTTTTTAAAACTATACGACGCTTGAGTTCAATTTGGATTTGAAAAACACTTGAAGAGTCGATCTCTCAAGTTAGACTCTACAAAAAATGGTTACACTCGGACTGAGCTTAACTCTTTTAATTATTCTTATACAAATTAAAGAAAATTATACACTAAGTTTTTCCATGCAACAACATCGTTTCGATATAAGGTCAATGTGATTTGCTCTCTGCATGATGATTAGGGCCTGCTTGTCACATAGGAGACGGAAATGAAGGAGTTTGTTATTAACTATTTTTTCATCTTGTTTACTACTAGCCTCCCGGATATGGGACACTTCCCCATCACATTCTCTCGAGATGTGATCTCGGAACTCTCAGAAAGTTGGCCCATTCCGAGCGGTATCAACCGAGG
>JAYMTN010001783.1:0-12120 GCA_036897425.1 Erodium trifolium
GGCTACCCTAAAGTTTCGTCCACGAACAAAATAGTGCACAAAGGTGCATTATATAGTGCTGTGGGCAAAACCTTAGTAAACTTTAATGCACTAAGGTTTTGCCCACAAACCAAAATGATGCACAAATGTTTTACCCACAAACCCAAATAATGCACTAAGGTTTTGCCCACAGCACTATATAATGTCTTTGTGCACTATTTTGTTCGTGGACGATACTTTAGGGTAGTTTTGTGGAATTAACCCTATAATCTAACTCGAATGATTCATTATAGCTTGAAATGCTGCTTTTGTCTTGGAAGCATTTTTACTTTGATTTATGTTGTATTCTCACCCAAAATGATAATTGCTCCTGCAGTTGAGACTTCATTTCCTTTGAACTTCAAGGTATTTTTATCGGCTATTGAGCAAATATATTAAAAAATAGAGGAGCACTTCCGAGAAGGAAGAGGCACCTCTAAAATACAAACAAAGAGAAGGGAACAAAAGAGAGCATGGGAGTGAAACATAACTGTAAAAATCCTTGAGTGGAGATACATGGACTTCGCACCAAGAAACCAACTGGACCAGTGACACATGAGATACTTTAGTTTGACCGAGCAAATTCCAGCCTGATAGCATGTTCTTGGGAGATGAAGGGAGTAACGAGTTCCCTGAGGTGGAGGCCTCTGATTTCTTCTTGGATTAGGATGATAAGAAGCTGATGATTTTAGACGAGAACGCCTGGAGGCCTTTGTACTTCGAGGTTGATCAACCAACTGAGGTCCAATATTTCAAGCTAGAGTATATGGATCATGTGAGAAAAGGGATATGCTTCTGTCCATCTCTAGAAATGAAGGCATAAGGGTAAAGTAAACACGGTCAAGGAGTTGTACTGCTGTCACTCTATCAGGAAATCAAACACAGTTAAAATATTTGATATAGAAGTAAAATCCTAAGAATCCTTATAAGATAGAAAAACTAATCAACCACTACCTAGTACGGACCGAACCAACCCTTTCGTGCTGTAATTGTGGAATTCACAACCCTGCCCTTTAATGTGCAACTGACACGTGGAATCTTGCTTCCATGCCTGAATTAGTGTCTTTTGTTGAATTTCTCAAATCAATCAAATCCTGAACCATAGTATTGTTTTGAAGCTAAGGCTCTAGCCTTCATTACATTCTGTTGTTCATGCCAGAAATAAAAAGGAAAGGTAAGAATAGGAAAATGGAGTATTCTCCATGGCTCTTTGAAATCAGGATGAGTATATATTTTTCTGTCACGTTTGTCTTAGCAAAGCATCATTGATATAATTGTTTTCTTCAGCTTAGCTATTGTTGAGATAAACTCTTTTTTTATGTTAGGTCGGCCAATTATGCAGCTCTAGTGACTACTCAACTACTTGTGGTGGCATACCACATGGTATCTCTCTTTTCCTTTTATCCTTCTGACATCATTAACCGACCAAAGTTAATCATTCATACTTTTGAGAACTGAATTTTTATAATGTCATGTTGAAGGCTGGTTTGGGACTTCCTGATATTGATGCCTGGTACTTGATTGAAACTATAGCAGAAAAAAACAACATTGGATACAAGCAGTTTGTAAGTGTATTTTATCTCAATGCCCCTTGTGTGTACTTGAAGTATGAATTTAAGTATTTGCTACTGATCTTGGACCCCTTTTCTTCGGTAATCTACTAGTCTCTACGCTGGGTTTACATATGTTAATGTTTTTGTTTGTGTTGCTTAGGTAACAATAAGTAGCTAGATGTGAATATTTCAGCTTTAGGTTTTTGTTGCTTAGGTTTACAATAAGTAGTTGTATGATTGGTCTGCATAACCCCAGCTTTCTGAATTTGTTTAAATTGCACTACTGCTGCATAATATTGGAGATGCATTTTTGAAATAGAATTCTTAATAAGGTTGAACTGTGAATCAAAGATGGAAGGGATTCTATATAAATTAGTGGTTACATAATGACTTCAAGAGGAAACAGTATAGTATACAATTTGTGGAAATTACAGTGTATGCAGTTCATGTTGGAACTCAAATTAAGTCTGCATATAATTGCCTATTCAGTACTGTTGCTTTAAGTGTTTCCTCCAATTTGTTTCAGATTAAACTCAGAGGGCTCTTATCATACATCCTGCAATTGCGCATTGGTTACTGGGGACTTTTTTCTGTGAAACCCCAATCCATGTCATCTCTTGGATTGGCATCTCCAAATCCAAATGAAGTGAGAGATGAGAAACAGCAACCTGCTGAAGTTTCTGGTGTTGGAAGGAACTGGGTCCAGAGCATGTTCAGCAGGGATTCAGCAGTAAGAGCAAACTCTTTTAGCCGCGTTCGTAAATGGGCCTCTGATGCTCGTATGTCATTCCTTAATATTAAGCATTTTTGCTTATCTAGCTAAATAATAATGATAATATATTGGTAGGATATTTTTTAGGGTTAATTGCTAAAAACCACATTATGTATTGTCCACGTGCGAAAAACTGTCTCATGTATTGTCCAAGCTTTTGGACTACCCTATCTTTTGACCTCATTTTTTGGAATATTCCGTTAAAATTTGGAATATTCCGTTTAGATTAGGGGCGTGGACACTACATAAGGGTAATTTTCGCATGTGGCCAATACTTAAGCGTAGTAATTTCATTGAAAAAACTAACAGACAACTGTGGTCAAAAGATAGGGTAGCTTAAAAGCGTGGACAATACATAAGGTGGTTTTTTGCACATGCACAACACATAAGGTAGTTTTTAACAATTAACCCTAGTTTTAATATTCAAATAGTGCTCTCTAAGACTACTATGGCTTACTTTCTTTCAGGTTCAGCTACAATTGAGGGTGTTGTTCATAATAAGCAAGATTTATCCACTACAGGTCAGAAGAAAATCCAAACAAGTGTACGCATACTTAGGGGTCATAGTGGTCCCATTACTGCTCTGCACTGTGTAACTAGAAGAGGGGTGTGGGGTCTGATTGGTGACCGTGAAGACGCTGGTTTCTTCATCAGTGGAAGCACTGATTGTTCAGTAAGCTAACCATACCCTTATTTTATTGATGACTTTTTGCATAAGTATTTTTAAATGGAAATTACTAGCCATTCTTCTACATCAGGATACTTGTTCTATTCTAAATCACTAAGAAAAAAAAAAGAAAACTGACAAAAAGAAGACAGAGTTTGGCATATAATAGGACCTCTGGCATGCAGAAAGTATCGTTTTTTACGACAATTTTTACTGATGAACTCTCAAGCAAATATGAGGATGATATTTACAGGTTCTGTGACTTCATTACAGCATCACAGCCAAAGCTTAGTGTGACCTGAAAATAAATTGTCTGATCAAATTTTCAATATCAACTATCTTATAGGCATACCTCTACTGGACTTCAATGAAATGTCAACTTGAGCCTGCTGCATGTTTCAGATAGTTAATGAACACGTTTCTTACACTCTTGCAGGTTAAAATCTGGAATCCTAATATTCATGGTTCTGAACTTCGAGCAACTTTGACAAGACATACAAGGTACTCATAGATAGAATTCATAATATTGTACTTCATTGGCCGCTAAGGCGCTAACTGGGTTTTCCCTTATAGTTTGGTTAACAACCTTATATTTCTCCTTCCTATGTTCTGTCCAGAACTGTTCGTGCAATAAGTTCTGACCGAGAAAGGGTGGTATCAGGATCTGATGACCAATCTGTCATTGTCTGGGATAAGCAAAAATGTCAACTTCGACAAGATCTGAAGGGTCACAATGGACAGGTTTGGTTATCCACTGCATTTTACTGCAATTCTTACTGGATGATAACTGGATATGATATAAGAGCATTAGAGTTCCATGCAGGGAATATATGAATGGATAAACATCCTACTTTGCTCACATCATTAATACAAGCCAACATTGACATAAAGAGGGAATAAAAACTATTCAAGTCAAAAAGAATATGATGGAATAAGTCTGAAGAACTACCTTAAACTACAAATATATATTGCTTATCTCTGATTTACATATAAAAAAGTTGTTGGCATGAAATCTGGTGCATCTCCACAGACAATCTTCGGTCTCCCATAGAATCATTATCATTTTTGGAGGACTTATAGTATCTCTGGCAAAATATCCATAGATCCTTCGACAATGCAGGTTGGGCTGGAATTGGGCTCACCAGAGTAGACAGTTGTCTCGAGTTAACCTAGTGTTGTTGAGATGTTACGGTGAACAGTGGAAAAACTTAGTAGAGCCAACAAAAGAGAATGGGAACAGAGGCCATTTTTTTGTTTTGGTTATTGGGTCATATATCTTTAAAAACTCTGATAAAGCTTTAAATGGGACATAAACGAGTTAACTGATGATGCATTCTCTCCAATATGTTTTGTTGGAGAGTTACTGTACATATTTCTAGCAACAGAAATTTATAGAGAGATAGGTACAATATGATAAAGTTATAGTATCCTTAAGACCTTAACTTTACTACATTGATATAAACTAAAACTACAATAGATAAATATAAACTATTGTAGAATTAATGCTCTTCTTTAACTGTGAGATGTATATAGTTGAAGTGTCTCATAGTGAAAGAATGTGGATTTAGTGATTATTTGATATTTTAGTTGGGTCCTCGTCTAATAGTTTCAACATTCAGGTTGAAGTTTAACATGACACTCTTGTTTTTCTTCCTTCCCGTTCAAGTTGTCCCATGTCGAAGAACGTGGATTTGGTGACCATTTGATAAGCATAGGTCTCCACCCATTAGCTTAAGCTTTGAGGTTGGACTATGTTTAATATGCTATCAAAACTTGGTTTGATATTGGGTTTGTGATCTGTTGGTGTTTCTTCCCCCATTAGTTTTTTGTCTGCGTGCAAGGTTTGTTGTGTTGTTCGGCTTGCACGTGAGAAGGAGTGTTGAAATTGTCCCACTTAAATGTGGATTAAATAACCTCTTAATATGCCAGTTGGGCATCCCACCTTTGGCTTGGAAAGTGTGTAACACTTTCCTTTCATAGTTCATTGATGTACAAGTTGTACGGTCTACACGTGATGTGAGAGAGTGTTGAAGTGCCCCGTATTGGAAGAAAGAGAATTTAGTGACTATTTGATATACTAGTTGGGCCTCCGTCTAATAGCTTAAGCTTTGGGGTTGGAGTATAAAATGTGCATATTTGATATCTGTCCAGTTAAATTGACTCGTGTTCACCTTATGCCTCACACTTGATGGTAAATGTTGCCTATCTGTTGTATTTTCCTAGCACAGTTGAAATGTACTGTTATGTTGTATGTCATTCATATACTTTTATTTGTTTTCTAATCTCTAGCTAAGAATCTTCTTTTGTTGGTTTATATTTTGAAACAAAATGGAATTGCTAGTTTTTTTAATCTCTTTATTCAAAGCAATAAAGACATAATGGTCACATGAGGTGGAAGAAACTACTAGGTTATTGTGATTCAATTTAATCCTTGTTATCTATCTTTGTAGGTCAGCTGCGTGCGGATGTTGTCAGGTGAACGTGTTCTTACTGCTGCACACGATGGAACCGTGAAAATGTGGGATGTTAGGATGGATGCTTGTGTAGCAACTGTTGGTCGTTGCTCTAGTGCTATTTTGTGCATGGAGTATGATGATTCTACAGGGATCTTGGCTGCTGCTGGTAGAGATACGTATGTATAATTAACCTAAATTAGGCATTGCTAAGTTTTTTGCCTAACGCTATAAAGTTTAATTAATATCATCTTACTTATGAATCAAATATAACTGAATTTGAGAAATCAACACATTTCAGTATTGCAAATATTTGGGACATTCGTGTGGGCAGGCATATGCACCAACTTTCAGGCCATACAAATTGGATTCGGTGAGCTAATGGATTATAGAACATTAGTTTTCTTGTTTCTTTCAATAACCATTATTAATTTTATTTTATTTTTAATATTGATCATGCAGATCTATTAGAATGGTTGGAGACACTGTAATCACTGGTAGTGATGATTGGACGGCAAGAGTATGGTCAGTTTCTGGGGGAACATGTGATGCTGTTCTGCCATGCCATGCTGGCCCGATATCATGTATTGAGTATTCAACATCAGACAAAGGAATAATAACAGGTCACAAAGTCAAATTATGTTCCCTAAATATGTATGATCTTGAAAAGGCTTAATTTATGTTACAAGTAATGGGGTACATATACATATTTGGTGCACCTTGTGTTTTGATGTTGAACCTATTTTATTCCTAATTTTGCAACTGGTGAAATGTGGCAGAAATAGCTGCACTTAAAACGTGATTAACATACCATTGGTTGCATTTAATTCTGGAAGGGCTTACCTGAAAAATTGTGGCTTTTGCATCATGGTATTTAAATATAGAAGGTGAAAGACTACTAGCAGAACTGTGTAGGAGTCTTCAGATTGTACTCAGAAGAAGGCCTACATTTGGTAGAATATCTAGTTATCTACTCTATTCGAAGTATTTAAGAAACATACTTTAGATATGTGGTAATTAAATTAGTGAAATCCCAACTACACAATCCTTCTGTAACCTTCCAGTGGACTTTCAGTCACTACATAATTTTTTGATCTTTAACTAGAGCGAGCACTTCTCTGTGCAAGGTATGCTCTAGACCCTTCTCTTTTCACACATCCTGTTGGGACATATGATCTAGGGCAAAGTAGAGAACCAATTGATGTGCATGCTTAGATGTGATGAGTCACTGGAATAAAAAATGCTTCACCTTTTTGTTGTGGTCAATCTTTTTTCTGAACAGCTAAATTAGAAAGTAAACATTTGTCATATGTATAGTATTTGCTCATCCTAGTTTGCCTATGTTCCTTTTCAAGTATGTCAGAAACATTTAGTGTGTTTATGAGTTTTAAATGGAAAAGTTAAAATCAGAATGGATATGGTTTGAAACATGTTTTGTTTTTGTTTCAGGGTCAACTGATGGGCTGCTTCGATTTTGGGAAAATGACGAGAGTAAGATCAGTGATGATCTCTTCTTTATTTTCATTTAATCTTTGGATCTATATTGAAACTTCTCTCATTTTATTTCTTTGATTTTGAATCGGCCAAACTGGCAAGTCTTTTGCCTAAGAGTAGCATCATTACATAACAAATCTTTCATAAACTTGATTTTGCTCTCTGTTGTAGAGTATTTTCTTTGTGGCTGTAAGCCTACCTTCATTAGCAACCTATGTTCCTCCAGTAATCCTAATTCATTATGCATGAAATATCTTGGAAAGAGTATTCTGTACCTCTATACTTGCATGGCCTTTTGAAATGTTCATACTCATGTGTTCATAGCAATGCTAAACTTCAAATTCAACTTGGATTCTCTGTTGAGATTCAAGTGAAGTAATTATAGTTTTCACAGGCAATGAAAAACTCCTGGGAAGCAGGCATAAACTATTCTTCTATCTCTTAAAGACGTTATGAACACACTTACTTTTATTTGCGTTAGTTAAGCAATAATCATATTATATAAACATTGTGAATACAGTTACTCTGTTGTTTGTCAAGGAGAACACAATAACAATAATCTCCTTGATGTGCGATACAAATCCAGCAAGAAGTTTAAGGCATTTCGGATATTAATGAATTTTAAGGATTTTGTGCAACATCTATGTCTGCCATTTGATGTCTCATATTATTAGTTGCCTAAGTTTTTAATAGTTTTGCATAGTATTGTAGTAATGGCGTTACCTTTATAAGCTCACCGGAACATTTAATTTTCCTTGAATGCATGAGCAGGTGGAATAAGATGCGTAAAGAATGTGACCAGTCATACTGCCGCTGTTCTATCAATTAATGCGGGGGAGCACTGGTTAGGAGTTGCAGCCGCTGATAATACAATGTCTCTCTTTCATCGGCCTCAAGAGAGACACGCTGGCCTCTCAAACACCACACCTAAAGTGTCTGGATGGCAACTTTACAGAACACCTCAAAGAAATGCTGCAATGGTATGGACTCTGGTTTTGTGTTAGTCTAATTCCATGTTTTCTGCTCGATCAAAAGCCCGATCAAGGGTTTAAATACATAGTTTGAACTTTAATTGGAAATCATTGTCAATTAGAACGCTCGGTCAGTAACTGCAAGCAATATCTAAACAATCATGTCTGGATTGAGGTTCTAGGAAGAAAATTATTACTCGCGTTGACCCAAAATAAGTGTCCACTTCCCTCTCTAGGCTGTTTGAGTAAATTACAGGAGAAATTACGTGTCGCCAACATTATTTTGTAACTTGTACGTTAGTTCAAAGTTGTATCATGTCACTTCCATAAGCGTTATTTTTGTATCAAGTCACCATTGTAAACTTTAATTTTGTATCGATTAACCCTAACATCCGTTAAAAATGCCCCTTTGATATTTGTTTTAATTTTTTTCAATTTATTTTTCCCATAAATGTAAGTATTTCTAAGATTTCACGCAAATTTTAACACGACTATGGACAGTGATACAAGTTTAAAGCTTACAAGTGTGATATGATACAAGTTACAAAACAATAGTGGTAACATGTAATTCCCCCCTAAATTATAACCACTTGGTAAGCATAGATGATTTTTTTATATATATAAAAGTCGAATATGACATTTATTTTTGAACATGTTACATTCTGCAAATACACGAGGTGGTATTTGAGTGGGCTGATTGTTTGCGTTATTACTGGCAACTTTCCCAATCCTCCGTTTGCATGTTATTTGAGCTAATGGTTTCGTTTTGGTTGTATTCAAATGGGCTGATGGTTTGCGTTGTTACTTGTATTAGGTACGATGTGTTGTCTTTGACCTGGAAAGGAAGAGGGTATGCAGTGGTGGTCGCAATGGATTTCTTAGGCTGTGGGATGCCACCGCCAACAATTGAGTACCAATCTTGCATCCTCTGGTTATGTTTATGCTTATGTGAAGTAGAACACTGCACGTGATGGTTATACTTTATACAAGTATTTGTTCATAAACAATGGCGAAACTCAACTATACATTTTAGTATCCTAGAAGAACTTTGCATTGGTTCTTACCCAGGATGTTGTTTTGGCAATATGAAACTAAATCGATATATTTGATTTTGGAGAGGTTCAAAGTTGGATTGGTTTGATTTGGCTGTTTACGTCGTATTGTTTTTTTTTTATCTGCAAAAGATTTTATAGATTCCAGCCTTTGAAATAAAGGAAACAGGAACAAGACGAGAAACCTATCAAAGTTACAGATAACAACCATTCCCGAGGGAACCTCACAACCCAACAAGGGTAACAACTAGACAAAGGAGGTCTAATAGAACCAGATTTTTCTACCAATAAGCATAGATAAAACAACAAAGGTCTTGAAATCGTATTCCCAACAATAAAGATCAGAATAAAAAAGTCTTGAAACCTTAGTTTAACCACCATGAAGCCCTTTGAAAATAGTGTTGGGCCTGCAACTCGGCCCAAGGAAACAAAACTTGACCAAACCCTAGAGAGTTTACCGAAGAAAGTCGCGACCTCTTCCACCGTAACAATGCCAACAACTGGAGAACCCACACACTACTCCTTCAGAACCAGCAGCACCAGGGTCCAAGACGGGACCAAGAACACACAACAGCGGTTAGCTCCACATCGTATGGCCCCAACCACTACCGGTCGGGGGAAGAGGGGGTTTCCAAATGAAGAAGAAAGAGAGGGGATCATCGGAAACAACCTCCGAACCGGACCACGAAAACACAATGGCATATATCTTAGCAGGCCCGCGGCCAACACTAACGGGAAGAGAAGGGAGTGAACAAAAACTGAAAACGCCACCGGAAGAACGAAATCCAGCCTTACCACTCCATGCCACAGCAAAACGAGAAGGAAAGGAGGCAGATAACCGAACCCCCACATATCTAAGAGAGACCGATCTCAAGACACTGCTCGGCTTCTGTGAAGAAGCCATCGGAGCCAACATCCACGGCGATCCAAACAGAGAGTTTGACATTGGACTTCTTCGAACTCCACCGACAGAAAAAAGAGAAACGATTCAAGACCAAAGTGAGAGGCGACCACTTTAAAGAAGAGGGAGAGGAGAGGGATAAAGGGATCGATGGTCAAAGATGCCATATCTGAAGAAAAAAAGGGCAGCAGATTTGAAGAGAAGAAGGATGGACAACAAAGGGGAAGTCGTCGCGACTTTCGTACCAGTCGGAGAGGCTAGGAAAGTCGTCAACGGAAGAAAAGTAGAGCTTGGGGTAGGGGTGACTTAGGGTTTGGGGAAAGTTCTAGAGAGAGGTTGGAGTCTCTCTCTAGAAATTTTCTTCTCTTGTCGTTTACATCGTATTGTTGTTTTCACGAGCATTGTACTATGATGCATCGACGTGATAAATAATTGAGTTGAGTTGCTTAAATGAGAATATCCTTAGACCATCCACTATGGCGTCAAAACGGGGTGTAATTACATCGTTGAAACATACGACGCACAACTTATGCATGTCGAATCGTGTCAGCGCAGTCTTATGCCCGTCGAATCCTAAAGATCTCAGATTCGACGTCGAGGGATCCGAAGACTCGGAGGCTCCTCGAATTGACAGATATGGGCCCAGGCAAATCGTGGACGCCGAATGAGCAGGTGACGCGTGGCAACAAATTAAATTGCCCAAAATGCCCTTGGGATAGTCGGCGGTTCGGTGGCTATAAATACCACCACCTCCATCACTTATCCTCACCACTTCCTCCACCAAATCTTCTTTTCCTCCAAAATCTCTCAAATATTTTCTTCTCCACCGTACCGTTGATGGACCGCCACCGCTGAACCTTCCCATGGACACACGAAGAAGAAATGGTGTTGGTCATTGTGTGGCTTCAACATGCTCGCCCAGGTCCAAACATCCGGTACTGGCCGGATGTATATGCATACTACATCCAATCGGCCCCTGATGTCGCCCGTGCATGAACCGAGAAGCAGTGCAAGGACCACTAGCAAAGGATCTCGAACAAGGTACTTCATTTTAATTTAATCTACCGTGAAAAACTTCATGCTTAACTCCCGAGACAAACCGATGATCAACTTCGAGCCGTGGCTGCGGACACGTATTTGGAGCGACATCGCCAACCTTTTTCAATTTCGCGATCTGGAATCTACTCAAAGACCACCCGAGGTGGCCACAATACGGTCACAAATTATAAACCGTTGTTATGCTATGTTTAGTTTCGGCTTTGGTGATAATTAATTGTGTTATGTTTAGTTTCGACTTTGGTGATAATAAGTTGTGTTGTCAATGTATGTTTAGTTTAAGCTTCAGTAAATTTAATTGTGTAATATTAATTGTGTAACATTAATGTGTGTTTTGTTTTTTCTCAAATAAAAGTGTTATGTTTAATGTTAATTTATTCGAACAGCAAACAACGCACAAGCAGTAGAAAAAACACCATCGTAGGTTGCTGACTGTTCGGGCTGACCATTGGTTGAGAGATGGCTGAAATATTTTTTTTTAATCGAACAATCAGTACGAACAGTCAGCACCAATAGTCTACCATTGGAGATGCTCTAACATGGATTAACCCGTCTAACAATGATTGCTTTAGTTTTACCTATTTTCCATTGTTTGTGATATTAATTTATTAAAAAAATTGAAAATCAAAAAGTTCTTATTTATTGGGAAGAGTGAAAAATGGACCATATATTAATTAAATGGGAGTGGAAAGTGGAAATAATGATATAGAGAAGTTATTTCAAAAGAAAATGATGATAGGGAAGCCGAAAGGATGAGAATTGTAGTATAAATACCCTATCTTCACCGTTCATCCACACCAAATCCTAGCTTCCTTCTTCGTCCACTCTGCCAAGGATTTATCTTCATGCATCAACCAAACCAATTCTCCAACTAAACCAAAGTGATACATGGGTTTATCTTCGTCTGAGTTAAGGTTTGTGCCTTTCGGTTCATGGTAAGAGATATAAGTTTTACTAGCTAATAGTTATACTATGCATGCATGTTCTTGATCTGGGGATGCTACAACAAATTCATAAATAAGCATTTATAATTATAAAATTGTTCCATATAAATAGAGCAGATAACATGGGAGGATTTAGGAAGTTTAGGGTATTCCACGACATACCATGCCTCGGGAAAGTTACATAGAGTCGTAGATCTTTCAATTACCTTCGATTTGATATCTTACGAGCCTACATCGGA
>JAYMTN010001784.1:0-12118 GCA_036897425.1 Erodium trifolium
CCTTTTTTTAATATTAGAAGGCCCATTTTTTCGTTTCTGCCTAAGGCCACTAAATTCCTAGGACCGGCCCTGCCTAAACGAAAGGACACAGGAGTCCAGTAGAGTTTCTGCACGGAGAAACCAGATTCCTAACTCTCTTACAATTCTAATTGGCTTGTTGGATAGCTATGTATAAATTATGCACAAGTGATAACCTGCACCCGTAATCATTCGTGAATATTAATTTAAACGTAATTTTATAATTGTAAATTAAGTAAATCTTGATTATCTGAGCAGCTACAGGCTACCGCTGAAATTGACTTGCATCGGTCGGAAATTTCCATAGAGGAGAGAGAGAGAGAGAGAGGAGCTTCGTTGACAGAGACGGCTCCTTCCCTCTCGTAGACGAATCGAACTTTCTTGCCTTTCGCTTTGATTTCTTCTTCTTCTTTCGAATTTTCGCCTTGCTTTCTTCCTCAGGTACCTTTTCTGAATCCATATATGCGATATTTGTCCCGTTCATTTAGGATTGCAATTGATTCATTCATCGTCTTGAAATGCTTGCCTATGCTCCTGAATCTAGTGATTTTTCTTCATTTTCTTATGGGTTTGTCATGCCCGCACAGCACTCTTTAATTTCTGGGATTTTTATTGGGAAAATAAACTAACCCAAATGTAAAAATGGTGACTTCAACCTAAATTACTACCCAAGCAATGGAATTTCCACATTGCACACTAAGTTTGAGGCATTGAACTATAGCCTATACATGTGTCTGTGCTGATTAATTGAATGGTTTTAATGGGGTCTTATTGTTGATTTGATTTGAACTGGGTAGCTAATCTTGTGAGTGCTATTCTCATCTGGAAGCCCTTTTGGTCAAGTGCTTCCCTTTTTGAATAATGGGCTCTTGCCTTGATGGTGACTGTGATCGCTATTACTGGTTTTGCTGGTATACTTTGTTTGAACAATTTTATTGGGTGTATATGATGATTCACTTCTTTTAGAACTTGTTCCTCTTTACAGACATGGAGGAAAGTTCGAACGACAAAGAATCCCTGCTTGCTCGCATCCAACAACTGGAAGATGGTTTGTACTAGTACCTGCTGCTTTAGTTTCTTGGTCTTCATAATTTCTTTGTTTATGCATGATGATTAAGTGCTGTAAGCTTTCTTGTCGACTCTTTGCTATTCAATATTTATTACTGATGATTCAATAAATGGATGTTTCCTGTTTTATAGAGCGTGATCAATTGCACAAAGATATTGAACAGCTGTGCATGCAGCAAGCTGGACCTGGTTACCTTGTTGTGGCTACTAAAATGCATTTTCAGAGGTACAATTTTTTTACTGTCAGCAATGTCATGTTTTTTCTTTCTTTCATGCTTTGTGCTGTTCTTGAATAGGGTTAATGGTTTATGTATGATGTTCTTGAGCAAAAGTATAACCAACTTGGATGTGTTGTATTAAAATTAATTAATGTGCTATTAGGACAGCTGGATTGGAGCAGGAGATTGAGAATTTGAAAAAGAAGTTGGCTGCTTGCACCAGGGATAACATAAATCTTCAAGAGGAGCTTTCAGAGGCTTATCAAATCAAAGTGAGTTTTCCATGGTTTTGTATCTGTTTAAGTTTCATTACCTGTTCTTATCTTTTATGTTTTTTATCACCTCTTCATATCCCTTATGTTTGTTACTGTTACCAGACTCAACTGGCTGATTTACATGGCGCGGAGGTCACAAAGGTCTCTCTCTTTCTCCTCTAAAATTTTACATGGCGCTGACCATATTGATTACACGTGCATTGAGTTTGATATCTGACAACAACTAAAGAGATTACAGATACCAAATTTAGAAGTGGATTTGGCTTTCTGTTGGAAGCACAAAGCAAGCATCAAGTAGTTGTTGGGCATTTTTATATGATTACATAAAGTGTTCGCGCTCTTTCAATTGCATGGAAATCTTGACATTGTAGGAGACAAAAATTATTGGTCCAGTTCCTTTAAACTATCTTATATTTGCATTAACTGTCTGAACTATTTGCATTTTCTACTTGAATAATATCTTGATCTATTTTTATCCACAGTAATCTGCTTTTTTTCTTTTTCTTTTTAATGTCTGACTTGTGTGTATTTAAGCTTCACTGATGAATTGGACTTATTTCCTTTTCTTGTAGAATAAGGAAGCCGAAAAGCAGCTTAAGTTTTTCCAAGGTTGCGTGGCTGCTGCCTTTGCAGAGCGAGATCATTCATTAATGGAGGTAACCGTAGTGTAGTATTTACTTACATATATCCATTTATGATAAGTGTGCATGCATTCATGCTCTCTGGGTTTCCTTGAAGTCTTAAGGTATTATATGCTAATAAACAGGCTGAGAAAGCTAAGGAGGAGGAGGAGCTCATGTCACAGAAACTTAATGAGAACCAAAAGAGGTACTATATCAATAGAAAATTCCATTGGATGTTAAACTAGTTTATAAGTTCCATCACAAACCTAGAAGACCCCTACCAGTTGGAGGACAACTGTAATGCATAGATAGATGGGTTGTAGGTATCATGGTCTTTGCAATTATGGGCTTCTGTGTGGGACTATCATATCCCTAAATCGCCTTATTTATTGTCTAGAGTTTTTTCTTGCTATTGTTAAACACATTACTATTATCTCATACGGCCATCAATCTCCCACAATATGAACCCAAGAGGTCCAAGAGTAGTGTGTAGTAGCAATATTGTGTCCTCATCTTGTCTTTAGTGAAGTGGAAGAAGTCATACTTGATACTTCTAATGTTTTGGGTATAGAATATACTAATTAGATATATAAAAAAATCATAACCATTATCATTGTTATGTTCTCTTCAATGTAGGCTAGAAGAGCTTACTCAGGATTGTCTTGAGCAAAAGAAACAAAATGATAGTCTTCTGATTAATATTGCAAAAGAAGTAGAGCGCAATGAAATCTTCAAGAAGGTAGGCACCTGCTTCATTTGGTGTTCTTTGTGAGCATATCCCATTCATATACATTATAAACTATGTAACTGTATCATTTTGATGAAGCTATTTGCTGTTCGCATATGCATCACTCAGTGGGTAAATTTTGTTTATTTTGGGTTATCCTCTAAAATTTATATAATTCCTTCAATCCTTCGTTGCTTTATATCTCACTGTGCTGCATATCTACACAAAAATGATAAAGATGCAAAAAAATATTACTTAAACTAAGTTGCATTTTAGCGCTCATAATGTTTTGTAGCATATATTTCCAGTATAGCAAGTTACGATTGGAGAACTTGTTAATATTTGTGGGTTAGTTCAATTTGAGTAATGAGTTCGATTTTGCTCGTCTTATGAAACTGATGCAAAGTTTTCTTTTCGCAGATCATTGATAAGTTTTATGAGATTAGACAACATTCGCTGGAGGGATCTGAAGATGTGGGACTGGATGATAAATGCTCATGTCTTTTGGATGATCCGGCTGAGAGTTGGACTTATAATGATCCTTCCACCTCTAAATACATTGTAACCTTCCATTACCCTTCATCATAGTTGCTAAATGAATTGTTTGGTACATAAGTTCCAGTATTTATCATATTGATATTTTTATCTTCTATCTACCAATTAACTAACTTTTGCTCAGACAGAATGCATTGGAGGAAGAAGTTGAAGCATTGAGAAACTCCATGGGAAATCTTCAAAATAAGCTACAGATGGTACAACTTTAGATATGGCGTGTATTAGTTTTGTTATTTGTTGGAACTTAAATTTTATTTACTTCTCCATTGACAACGTAATTTTGCCACCTAGGGTTTGGAGATTGAAAAACATTTGAAGAAGACAGTTCGTGAACTGGAAAAGAAGATTGTGAGAACACCCACATCCTCGGAATGTTACTTCCCATTCTTATCATGTCTTGCTTATAGCTTTATCTTATTTTCATTCAGATTTATTCAGACAAAAGGATCAAGAATGAGCTAGCAGGGTTACAACAATGGCATCTTCTGCATAGAGCAAACATCATAAATTTACTTGAGGTGGAAAAGGCGCACATGAAATCAATCGTTGATGCAGTAGAAGAAAAAATGAAGCAGTTTGTTATAGAAAGGGATAAAAATTTGGAGGCTTCTCAAGCAGATGAAAATGTAGATGAAAATGGATGCAGAGGTGTTCATATTAGTGCTGATCTGGATGCCAATTTAGTACCTGAGGTTTGCTCTTGCACTTGAGTTTTGGCATCTCTTTTCTGTTATGCTGCCCTTTTACTTGAACTAATTCACATCGATTGAAACTAAGATCCTTAAAATTTCATTCAACTGCAGTTGTGCTCCACAAGTACATTGTTAGTGTAAGACTTTATGCAAGACTATTCATTACTTGAGTTTAGTTTTACTTACACCATTTATATACGTATCTGTTGCAGAGAAATGCTCCCGTCATACCTGATGACGTGGACGATGGGAATCTACACTCATCTGAAGCTTTTACTCAAGCATTGCAGGATAAGGTTTAAAAATTTATCATTTCCTGACTGCACTTTTCTATTCTGTTTTAACTGTTGAGCAGAGTTTCTTTACCTCTGAGAAGTGTTAATCTGTCCTTTACTTTTCTCCATGTTATTTTACCAGGTTCAAACCTTATTGCTTTTATCACAGCAGGAAGAAAGGCATTTACTTGAGAGAAATGTGAATGCAGCTCTTCAGAAAAAAGTAGAGGAGCTTCAAAGGAACTTACTACAAGTAATTACCATGGATTGTTGTTCTCTAGCACTCTATAACATAATATATCATGCATACCATTGGTTGGCCTGTTTGTTTGGCATACTATACTGCAATACGTTGACGACAGTACAGATAAAAATTAGAAATACGTGCGATGGCTCAGTTGATTTACCGTGCAAAAAATATTGTTGGTTCAGGTTACTAATGAGAAGGTCAAAGCTCTTATGGATTTGGCACAGTTAAAGCAGGAATATCAGCTACTACAAGAGTATGGAACTGTCATGTTTCTCAGAATTGTTAAGATTAGCCTTGTTTCATTGTTTTGATTTGTGAGCTTGTCTCAACTCTCTTGAATCTCAAGTATGCCATCTTATAGGTCAATGAATTCCTAGACCGAGAATATGATAGAAAAAGCTCAGAGTTTGTCTTTAAAATGAACCATATTTCAGAATTGTCCATCTTTGTTATTTTGTATGTAATAGGCGAAACCCGCTGCTTAATTACTTAGAGGAACTCAGCCGTTTGAATGCCTTATTATCTTTCTGTTTTCTCTATATTGTTGGTCTCCTGATATATGCTTTCCCAATGTCCTTTTCTTTTTTAACACCTGAAGTATTTGGTAGGCGCTATTAATCACAAGTAACCGAAAGTAAATGTGAATCTACTGCAGGAAAAGTGGCCCTGAGATGAAACAAAGAAATGCTTGGTCTGATAGTGGAGATAAAAGAGTTGCTATTTATGAGCGAGATGGAAGGCTAAGAAACCTGCTGAAAAAGTCATATCTGAAACGTTGGGTTGGTACAATGGACTCTAGAGGGAGTGAATCTGAATCTCAGCTTAACAGTGAAGGAAATGTCGCTGGTGGAAGATCCAATTCTAGCATGGACTTTGCCAGGTTTGTGTCCTTAATGTAATTCAAATAATGTGTTAATATATTGGAGTAGGTAAATGTATAAAAATAATACTAATATTGTATTAGTTTACAATCACTAAAACTTTGTTTTTTTCCTATGCAGAATGAGGGTAGAAAATGCTGCACTGAAGGAAAGCTTGGAGAGTATAGAGCACCTTACTTCTTCAGTTCACAGGCTTCGTGTCTCACTTTTAAAGGTCATTATATGTCTGAACATATACTAAGTTATAATTTTGTTTCTTTTCCAGCTTGGTATTGACGGGTTTTGTGTTGTACTACAATATTGTAGGCTAAAGAACTAGTTGCATCTGAAGGCACAGAAACTAGGGTATGCGATGCTCTGGATGATATCATTAAGGAAGCAAAGGCCATAAGGACTGCACTGGGTAGCTCCCTTCCCATTAGTTGGTCAGCTGAGGCAGATCTTGCATCACTTGGTGAGAGTGCCTGCAATGAGACAGGTGGGGACTCTGGCAGTAGTGAGAAAATAGAAGCCGTTTCTGCTGCTGGTCTTGAGATGGTGGAGCTCTTGATACTAGCGTCTCGATTATTGAAGGACGAAACTGTCAGAACAGGTTCTGGAGGTGGCAATTGATTTCTAAATGCTATGGCCGAGGAAAGAGAAAGGTGATGAAATTCACATCTCTTGTGCTGCACTAGGGAAGAGAATCATAATGGAATGAGGGAGAGAAAGAGGTCAAAGTGGAGCAAAACTTTGTACAGACTGGTGTCATGGTGTTTTATAACTATTGTGCTGTAGGCTCATAAGCTCTCTCTCTCCCTCTCTTTTTACAGGCCTGCCTGTGTACCCTAGTTTGAGCTCAAGACTTTGCTTATTTACAAGTAAAGCTAAGATTGCGTTCCCTTGCGATGTAATTAACACTAGCTTTGATTATACAAGCTAAAGTTTATTTTTTGTCATTTGCAAAGTTGATGTGATCTTGCTATCAACCATGTGACCAAAACTGAGAAACAGACAACTTTTGACGAAAACTTATCATGACGAGAAGTTGAGTTGTTTTTGTATGTACTTTCTAGAACTATAAACAGCTGGGCATTTGGTCTAGTGGTATGATTCTCGCTTCGGGTGCGAGAGGTCCCGAGTTCGATTCTCGGAATGCCCCTGTGGTTTTTCATATCACCTCCTAAACTTGCTTTTCTAAAAAAAATGAAACGAATAGCTTCATTCTCAAACCTTTTGCACAGCTACGTTAACAGAAGCAAACTGATATTGAGCTGAATGCATGAAGCACTTTTATTCATTCAAATCACATCACATGTTTGTGGTTTACATTGCAAATCACACCAATCAAAACCTGTACACAAGATTCAAATCACTTCCTGACAACACAAACATTACTACAATGTGATCACTCATTAACACGCCAACTCGAGACTAGACAGCAAAAGGCTATCGGACTGATACTCAGGTCTCAGATTTGGAATGCTTTATAAGCCACTCGATGACTGCATCGATATTTGTTGAGTTCTTGCAAGAAATCATGTAGCAACATACTTCTCTACCACCAATGGACTGTAGTTCCCTGCACAATGGAACACCAATCCTTAACAACAGGAAAAATAATAAGGTTTTAGTTCTAGAATAGTCAAAAGACTCAAAACAAACATCATTTAGCTCACTCTTATGATATATCAGAAGATCGATCCTACCCAAACAGTGTGAAGGTTCTTAAAGGTGAAGTTGTCTCGACTTACATTCGCTGCATCATATCTTGTTTTGTCAAAGCTCCCTGTTTGTCAACTTTGTTTCCCAGAACCAGCAAGGGAATACCACCAAGGGAGGGCTTATTCAATAGATCATGAAGCTCGCTTTTTGAGACAGATAAGTTTTCATAATCAGCAGCATCCACGACATATCTGCAATGAAAATAATTACGCCTTTTGGTTACCAAGAAACTGACTTGATACAGCTCAATTTAAGAACTAAATTGATATTCTCAAAGCTATAGAATGGGCATAAAAAAAGATTCAGGAATATCAACGGTAAGATTGATAGCCCAATGGGCAAGGGTAAAAGTTTAGTGCAAATACACAATGGCTGAGACAGCACGGCAATATCTTTCCCACATGCTTCTGAACCTGGGTTGACCTCCAAGATCCCACAACTTTATCGTCACATTGCCTTTAGTTACCTTCCTCATATTAAAACCTACCTGTATACAAGATCATTGTATGATGGGTTTGGGGGCAAAAAATGGCATCTTCCTACTACAGATTAAGAGGGAAATTATTCTCAGATGAACGTTGTGTACCGTGGGGATCATGTCTTCACTATATCCACCAGTCTGAGGATAAGATCAACACCGGAAACTAGGCATCAGAATAAATCAAAGAAGAGAAAATATGATAATAGATGAAGAGCAACTTACTGCAATAACATTCACAAGAGATGTCTTTCCTGCATTCTGAAGGCCTATCAGAGAGAGCTCCATTTCTTGCTTGAAAAAGAGGCTGCCAGAAGATACATGTATAACATAAATAAAACACAACTGTTACATAAAATACATACAACTGATGCACTGAATTCATAAGTATTTGACAATGGTAAAGACACATTTGGCAGGTTGGTAAGTTAACTTACTACTAAGAGACAGGATTTGACACAGCTAAGGTTTGACGATGTAACTGGTGAGAAAGGTGGTCCGATTCAGTGTACTAAGAATTTTACTAGCCTTACAATTTAACACAGGAAACATATTCAATATCACATCGTGAAGGTTCTCACTAGTACTTAATATGAATATTGAACTGTTCATTAATATTAAGGTTTCCAAGCATAATGTAAATCAATAAACGCCACCCTTTATCTACAACCATCACTGTCATCCTGCCACCACCACCTCCATTGCACCAAACTACTACTTCATCTCAAAACAGTGAATTCCTTCCATGCTCTTATTACCACTACTTCTCATTATGTTTAGATAGAAAAAAAAAAATATTGCCAGCATTGCCAAGAAAACTTGAAGAAAGAGAAAACCCCATAGAGACAACCATCAACCCTAAGAAAGACAGGTGCTAAGACAGCATCGAAATGATCACACCGATGTAAACCCTTTAGCTTGATGTTTTACTTCTTTTAACACTACAAAGGTAGGATTTATTGCCTGAGACACAAACTTCAAAAGCTTCTATAGGAGCTACTCAAATTCCCAACGCCTTACTTTTTCGCAACTCCATTCACCATTACCAACTGCAATGTCACCTTCCATCCCCCAAGGTTGAACCACCCAAATGAACCCCACATAACAAGTCATTAGACATTGAAAAGCCTACACTCTAGCTTCAAATTAAACTCTAAAAACTAGAGTGCCCACATTGCCATATAACAGCAACAAAAACCCAACTTTAATCACAATCACAATGCATAAATAAGGTCCATAAAGTTCCCATCAAATCAAATCACACCCACAAATCAACGTCTAAACCATTCATGAAAATGCTCAATGAAAACAAAACAAAAAGCTCCAAATAAATAAAAATGAAAGGAAAACACCCAAACCGGCCTCTTTGCTCAATTGGGTTTCCAATGAAACAAAAAAAAATACAATTTTTAGATCCAATTCAAACCCACGAGCTAAAAAATCAATATCTCAAAAAAGAAAAATAAGGACAAGAAATTAAAAGATACATAACATAAAATATTACCTACGAAGCCAATTGAGGAAAACTTCCCACAATCCCATTGAAGAAGAGAGATAGAACGCAGAGATACAGAAAAGAAAGATTCAAAACCACTTCGCATTCGTTTCAATTCTCGGAAACGAAATGACAACACATCCTTTATTTTTCTATTTTCTAACATAAAGCAAAGCAGATATAATAATGATGATAAATACGGACAAATGGGGACTGTTCATTCTTCCTTGACGCGCCCACTGAGGAGTGACTCGCGTGGAATGTTTTATTCACAAACATTGTCAGATTCCTATTGGTGGGAACTTGACACGCGCCGTATTGGAGGTGAATCAGATTGGGAGTGGGAAGTCGCGAAACGGCGCCGTTTCCATGCCTGTTACCGTTGTGACTTGGCTCGGTCCAGCTCCTCAGTCAGAATCTCTCCAGGTTGTCGCTTCGTTTGGTGGGGCCTCCACCAGACGTGAGTGCAACAAGTTTTCACCCATAAAATTATGTCTACAATAAATAAATAGCTTAGAGATATTCATTTTCTGTGAGTTCACTCTTCGTGAATTCAAGTTATTTATTTATTTATTTATTGAGGAAAAGTTTTTTATTTATAATGTAAAACATATCTTCAACTAATCTTCTTATTGTATTTTGTAAATTCAAGACTTTTTTTTTTTGCGGAAAGGTTATGTTTTCATTCAATATATAAGGGTGGGGAACATGCTGATCATCCATAGCAATCGGGTTGATGTCCATCAAATCAAAGCCCGCTTCTTGGAGTTATCCACCACTACAGTTACTTGGTTGTTTTTCTCTCGCACAAGGTCCTTCATAGATTTCGTTTACCGTGGGCCTATCTTGACAGGCTGTTTCTTTTGTGTTTCCTTCTTCGGTTTGCTCACTGGTGCGGATAACGTCTTATTCTGATCAAACCCCCCTAAAATCTCATGTTGGAGGATGTGTTGGACCGGATGAAATTGGAGCGACCCAACATGAACTTGGGGCGGCTTCTCTTGTGACTGCGACCCCCCTCCTTCCTTAGACACTTTGTCGTCACAAACAGTCAAGGGCAAAGGTGTCTTCAGGTTAGGCAGAACTATAGGTTGAAAGGTGTGAGGGGATAAGGGGTACCACCGATCCTTTCTCGCGTACCATTACTTCTGGTGGGTTTTTTTTGGTATTCTGAACTTCAACAGATTCTCGGGTGGAGGTAGCACCTTACGAACGACCGATTTTGGTGGGTAGGCGGGCTTCCACCTGCTCCTGAGAACCTACAACATAATGAGATAAAAATGGAGCCGCAAGGATTCCTATTACAGTTAGAGAAGCCGAAAGTGGCGTGGCATCCCAGTCCGAGCGGAAGATCCCTTCCGATTGGACATCTGGAGGGGCTCGTAGAGACTCCTAATATCTTCTTGCTAGCTTGTCCACACCCGGGAGAACTGCCATGCATGCATGGTTTATATGTCTGAGCTGACCACATTGGTAGAAAAAGTCCGGTAACTTTTCGTATTCCATCCGAACCGTAAAGGGGTCCGCTTAGCATCTTGTTGGAGTTTAAGGTGACGACGGAGCGGCCGGGTAGCATCCAACTCCATCCAAAGCCATAAGAATGTGTCTGTTCCCCGTGGCTGGCTTTGGTTCTTTGGGTTTCTCACTCTACGGATTTCAACTTCCCTTCCAAGATTAGAGACTATGAAAGATGTCATTTGGGAGGTCCTAGCCTCCATCGGAATATCGTAAGCTCTAACCGATATGCGAACATGTCGTAAGCTTAGGTTTTCTGGTTGGGTACGTGGGGGTAAAAGAGTAAGGAGCAACACGGTCCCATAAAAGGACCATGGCTCTCTAGCTCGAATACCTTCCCTCGCGGCTTGGGAAGGGAAGTAGAAAGCAAAAAAAATTTATGTTAACAGTTGGACCTTCAAATTCCAAATATATGTAATCACAGTGCAAAGGGATCGGGGTCTTACACGTTTATCGACAAGGAGACGGCCGACGAGAGCATAATGATACCGAGTCGTCCACCGTCGGGATCGTGTTGGCTGGGACCTCTATGACCGTGTCATCGTCGTCGAAGTCGTCTTTCTGGAGGTCTTCAATGGAGACCTCGATAAGCTTTGGAGGGACCTAGATTGTAGGAGAGAGTGAAGGTTTGGGTAGGGGTTGTGGTTAAAGGATTTTTGGGGGTCGGGAGCAACAACGGTGAGGTTGAGGGTTTGGTTCCTCGTGAGGGGAAGGTCGGTGAAGCTAGCGAGTTTTCCAGCAACCGAGTAGTTTTAAGAAGTCATGGTGGAGCCGGAATGAGGTGGAGATGATATAGAGGAGGAAGAGGTAGGAGGAGAAGAGTGCTCCATGGAGTTCCGGTGAAGAGAGAAGGAAAAGACGGGTAAGCCCACCGCCATCAGCACACAACCTCGAAAAGAGGGAGGACTGTGAGGTACGCGAGGGTGGGCGGGGGGGGGGGGGGGGGGGGGGGTCAAAACACTTAGAATAGACTTTTTTTTTGTTATTATCAATTATCAAATAATAGAACTACCACTTATCAAAATCAGACAGTATATTTGTAATTATTTATCCATTCTATTAAGAGTTAATTACATTCACCTATCTCAATCAATACACGATTATCATATATTTATCTTAATCTAAATTCGTAACGAATACATACCCTAATCTAACTATTTATAATAAAAAAATAATCTTTTTCAAATATTAGTTCTTAATTATTATTATTATAGTATATTTCAGTCTAGCTTCACATTGAGTTTTAATTTTTATCTTTGAATATTAAAATGTAAGGATAATTGGAAATTTTACGGTAAATCATGAGTGTTTTACAAATACTTGCGATATACTATTTCCTATTTA
>JAYMTN010001785.1:0-12116 GCA_036897425.1 Erodium trifolium
ACTGGAGACTGAAATTTATTTAATATATTATTTTCCTCTTGTTTGCTTATCACCTTAATTCCCCTCTTCACTCATTTTGATTTTGGATTTGGATTTGGATTTGAATTTCCAGTGCAATAATAGTTTTTGTCATCAGCTCATTGTTAACACATTTGTTCATATTGTTCTTATGTTGTAGGGAGATGATCCAGCACCGGCCCTACACACAGAAAGTGGATGTGTACAGTTTTGGGATTGTTCTATGGGAACTGATCACGGGGATGCTTCCCTTCCAGAACATGACAGCTGTGCAGGCCGCTTTTGCAGTTGTCAACAAGGGTGTCCGTCCGACCATCCCAAGTGATTGCTTACCTGTCATCGGTGAGATCATGTCTCGATGCTGGGATGCCAATCCGGATGTTAGACCGCCCTTTTCCGAAGTCGTTCAGATGCTTGAGCGTGCGGAGTCCGAGGTCATGATGAATGTTCGTAAGGCCCGTTTCAGGTGCTGCGTGGCCCAACCAATGACAACAGACTGATACTTGAAAGGAAAGTTAAAAAAAAAAAAGAGAGGAGAGGGTGGTAAGATTTCAGCCTTGTGCATTTATCAGGTATTTGATTTCTTTCTTAAGATAGATAAAGGTAAAAAAGGGTAATGATACAGTCGATTTGGAAGTAACTGTTTTAAGGATTTGTGGTGTGAAATTGGCAGTAGAGGAGGGAGATTCAATGTGTGTATACATACATATATATATATATATATGTGTACCCTTCCTGCTGTATGAACCTTGTTTTGTTTAGTTTTTATTCTCTTAAAGAAGTGCAGTGTATTCAGTGGGTTTGAATGATCTAGATTCTTGATATAATATGAGGTGCTGTTGATACTCTAAGCCATTCGGAGATGCTACATACATTTTGCAGGTTTCTTCAGGAAAATAAACTGTTCTGCTTGCTATGCTATTTTTTTATGTTCGAAGTTTACATTCAGTTTAATTTCAGGGATCTTCTATTATACAGAAAGCTAATGAACTGCCTGATCTTTTTATTGTTTTCTGATTTTCCTGCTCATGTTGTGCGTAGGATTCTTTTTGCTGTAAACTTTGCTGATTTCTGGACCTTGTTTGTATTTTTTGGTTTTTGGTTCCCTTCCCAGGACCCATGACATTTTTCTAATGCATTTTCTTTCATTCGGATAAAAAGTGAACTAACAGGGGGATATATATTGAGATTGTGAGCATGCTTTAAGCTTGTAGTTTGCTCTAGATTTTACCTTTTGAAGGATTAACCTCAAAATTATAAAAGCATACGCAGTGCCGATTGTGCAAGGTCTATTGACAAAAAATTGGGGTCAATCATGCAAATCTTCAGTGGGCAGCAAATCTGTTGGGTCACATGAAGAGAGATTTTTCTGGTAAAAAAACATGAAGATAGACTTTGCAGGAGAGAAGAATTTGTATCTATAAAAGACCCCCTTTTGACATCGACAGTTTCATCGACCCAGCAGTAGAGAGGAAGAAAAGACAATTTTTTCACCCAAATTCTCTCATTTTGCGCTTATCTGATGGGGAAAACGACACCACTATAGATGCTCTAAGCGAACAAACAGCAACTTGAAAGCATTTCGAGCAAATATGAAATGGGTTTTGAAAGCATATACAAACAAAATTCAGGAACCAATGACCAAAATAAAAAACAAACCAAAGATTGAAAAACATGATTGCCAAGCATCTTTATTAATTTTGCATCCCAAATGGGTGACTTTTACAATTCCTTTCAAAACCCACAAAAGCTGTCATCAAACCGAGTAAAAGCAAATCTAGAATAGAAACTAAAACCAAGACATTAGCCAGCCACATACAATCTCCACCGGCCATGTCCTCAATCGAAACGAAAGAAAATGCAATAAAAGAGAATCTTTACTGCTCATGAATACCACCTTAGGTGTTTCAGAGGGCGAAAAATAATCAGTCCAACAAGAACAGTTTGTCAGATTGCAGCAAAAAAGCATGTTTGGGCATGTCGCGCCTCTACCACACTTAACCGCTCTTATGAGTCATCAGCCTTGTTGTTAACAGGCACAGTTCCACCTTCCACCACACATCCCGGTGCTTCTCTACTATTCTTTTCCAACTGTAAACTCTGAGAGGAGAAAAAAAACTTGAATAACTTTTTTAATGGAATCTTAAGAGTAAAACAAAAGTTGTTCTTGAGCTTACATCTGTTTCAGCTTTCAGGGTTTTGCTGTCTTCCAATTGAACGTCATGAGCAAACCTATCTGCAATCTGGTTCACAGATTCCTCTGAAAGGTAATCTGAAACATCTGTTGTTGTGCTGGATCGCTGCTGTCTGGCCTTCCTATCCTTCAAAGTTGTCTCCCGCTCATCATAGAAATTAAAATCATCTAAAATAGATGTGCGAGCATCATGATCCTTGAATATTTTTAACATCTCAATACCATGTTCCAGCTTCACCTGAGATATTATATCACAAAACAAAATAGTATCAGCTAAGCATTACCATATAGTTTGGAAACAGTGGAAGATCAGATTACATGGAAAAAAGCTGGAAAACATCAGATTAGATGGCATGATCTAGTGAGTAGTGATGGCTGATATTAGAAATGATACTCTATTACTGTATAACGGGGTATTGTACTAATTTGTTAACTTTAGATGTTGATATATTTAAGGCCACCGAGACAGACACAAAACCATTATCAAAGCAACGGCGATCAGTTTAACAAATCACAACTCCGACCTACTCTCCAAATATGTCTCCTTTACGGAGAGCACATAATACTTAAAATTAGGAAAATAAGAAGTTGAGCTTCACAATGAATCAATGATTCAACCAGGCTAAACAAACAACAGCTTCAAAAAGAGAAGAAAAAACGAGTATAAAAACACTAGAAGGGTACATACCTCTTGAGAATCTCGGCTATGTGTAACAGGCTTATTCTCATTACTTTCAAGCAGTATATGACGGAATCTACTGTTGGGGATATCTTTGATAATACGCCACCGAACTGGAAACTGTCCACTCCACCTATCTTGCTGCCAATAATCAGCATCTTTCTCAAAATCTACCGACCCAACCATTTCAGCAACCCCACAGAACTGCCCACTACCATTGACCTGCAAAATTTAATAATCAACAAAACATTGAACATGTACAAAATTGAAACAAGGTGGGCACCCCAGGGAAATTTTGCCAAGTGAATGGAAAAGGAAAAGAACTATGCAGACTATGTATGCCTATTATGAAAATCAATAATCTCATTTTAGAAAAGTAAAACAGAAGAAAAATAGCATCAAGGTGATGGGGTCTCCACAAGAATGCATGTAATGATTGTATGCAAGGGTAGGGACGCCTTACCATAAAGGTTGCTAGCACATAAACCTTTATCATGAATGCTAACTAGCATAGATTTTACGATTTTTTTTAACAAGATAGAAGCACAGGGCAAATGCCCCAACAAGAAACTAACAATTATGCTCAGTTACATACTTAATTTACAACAGTCACACTTAATCCAAGTCACCTTTTCATTTCCCCCTCACCAAATAGTATCAATCACAAAAAATATTTTGTATCAAGACCTTCAAAGAGACCAAACAAACCCCAGTCATAAACATGTTTCAACAATATGACAGGAATATTAACTACAAATGACATACCGAGAACAATAGGAAGAGAGGGCAGGTGCCACCCATCTCTTTGGATTCACGATACGCGGCATCAAGTTTTTTGTTTCCATGTGGTGTACTAGCCCAAACATTGTACTTGATACTTTTGTGAACATTATCTTCACTGAAGGACTTGATAACAAAGAACTTGGCCTTCTCATAATCAGTAACGAAGTCCTCCCGATTATACAAATCAAGGTGGTGAATCCTAGAAACAGCTGCATTGTTTCCATTAACACCAGATAATGAACCCTGTTCAGAGTTGCTCTTACCCTTCAGCTTTGTGGCTCGTGGTCCCCGATTACGTTCAACAGAGATATCATGGGCACTATTGGAGATGTAAATAGAGTCCCGATCCCTGTCTCGTCTTCTCCCTTTGTCAAGAAGGGGTGGATTATGGTCATTAACTCTCGGATATGAAATAGATGTCTTACCAAGATGCGAGTTCTGATAATAACCACTATATGGATAATGTCCAGTAGAGTTGTTTGATACCAATCCCTGCAGTGGTATGTGTTGTTGAGAAATTTGCATTTAAACGATAAACTAACATATGGACCCATCTTAAGTTAATCTACAAGGTTCAATAACTAGATTTTTTTGTTAGTCTAGTTGTGGCAAGAATCGCAAGATGAAATGTTTTCTTAGAGTTCTTCAATGCTATCACCTACATATGATCTAGATTTTCCATGATCCTGAAACTTTATAATGATTTGCTTAAATCAACAGTTACAAAAACTAATCTCAAGATAGCTGACAAGCCGCTAGGTTTCTTTTAGCATTCATACAGGAGCTGTCATTCTCCAACTAAGATAGAAAGACCAGTAGTACATAGCTTGAGCCAGAAGGGGGCTGATCCAAATTGAATGTCAATTATAAATAAACTATTTCTATTGACATCCCATATAATGTGAGTTTTAGGAGTGGGTCAATATATTAGCTGTCAACCTAGGACTGCACTAATAGAAATGCAGCATCCAAAAACACAAGAAAACAAACCTGCCCCATATAGTGCTCATATGATCCAAGGATACCCATTGGCTGGGGATACACAGACGGAGATGCTAATGAACTGGAGCCAGGATTGCCAGGAAGGCTCCCTCCCCCAAATGATCCAAACATGTAACTATTTTCAGGCATCATCATCATCTCAGTTGGGGAAACTGGAATGCCAGAAGAAAAATGAGGCATATTGGGAGTAACTGGTTGTGGGTAATAGGACTGGGAGTAAAGCATCTGTTGTGACGGGTATTGCTGGCCATCTACCATGATTGTGAGCATAGGAGTACCAACTGGAGAGTATTGTGCATATGTCATATCATTGTTGAAGCCATAACCAGATTGAAACATCAAAGGTGGATTATCATTGTAGATGACCTGAGCAAAACAAAGAGGAAGAAAGATACTATGAGCTTCAACTACAACAAGAATCTGTAGTATAGATAACAGTGTTCACACTCACCGGAGACAAAGCATGAAAGGTATCAGCATTAACATAGGGAGAATATCCATCCCAGATGCCAGCGCTGCCGTCATAGCCTTTTTATCAAATAAGGGTAGAAAGTTAAGCACACAGATAGATGTCGTGTGAGAATATTTGAATTATAAATAAAAGAGAAAGGTAAATAAACTAACCACCATATGCAAAATTCTGATCATGAGTAATAACATGGAGTGTTTGAACATTTCCAATATCTCCACCTACATCTGAATACTCAGGTTGCTTTGCAATATCCCTTGGATGCCCCATGATTGCAGCATCCGGAGAAGGATTGGCTGAAACAGTTCTTTCGTCGTTGGGCAGAAGTGGCTGATAAAGAGATTACAAAATGAAGTGCTAATGGGCATGAATGCAAATGATAACATCAATTGAAAGAGATTAGCAAGTACCTGCTCCACTAAGTCATCAGGCTTAACAGGCCTCTCTCCTGTATCCAGTGTCATATTATAAGAGTCAGTACCACATAAGATAGATAGAAACCATAATAAATAAATAACTGAGGGAGCTGTGTACAAATAAATAGGAAGACCGCAAGTATACACAGGAATAGAGTTATCTAATAAGGAAGCACCATTGGTTATATCCTCTAACCTACAGACACGATGTAATGAATGGAAATATGGAAAATAAATGTGCATTCCATACTAGACACAAATATAGATGTACAGCACACAGGTACATGAACTGCTCAACAGATCCATGTATCACGATATGATGTCAAAGAAAGGTTTTGAATGATAATCTCACTTATCTCAAAAAAAAATTGAATTGGAGGAAATAAAATAAGTTTGTATAGAAAGAGGAAGAAGGTACATATTGACTTGACAACTTGAGTTCATCATGTCATAGACATCAGCAGGTGTTCTTTACAGGATCAGCATATTATTGGTTAACATTTAACAGAAAACTAATATACTTTCATGTCATATCATTAGTTCTTTTAGTTTTTATGACAAGATTATGTTTTACAGCCTTATCTTGCTTTATTAATTATCAACCAACTTTACTCAAGTTGCATAATTGCATTCAGTATGTATAGTCGTATAAAGTGTCTACCAAGCACATTGAAGCCAAGTATATGCTGATTTCATTAAGAAGTGAAAGGCCCCTCTGTGATCATATACAGTCACTCATGTGTGTGAAAGATACATTTATTCATATGTCACTGAATCCACATTTGGTAAGTGATACTTTCCACCATAATAAACTCCAGAGACAATCAAAATGCAGCACTAGTCAAGATGGACATGCCATGGGAAGAAAAAAAGAACATCCAAAGGCAGAGTGTCTTTTGTGCGCTTACCTAACATCTTCCCAGAAGTTTTACATTAACAATTACTTATCTGGCGAAGAAACGAAGGTGGGAGAGCACAATCATGCTTCATAAATGTATTGATGGTGCCACAGATATCATTGCAGATAGCTTTCTTTAAACGGAAGGGAAGCAAGCCCGATGACCAAGTTTCCAACTCTTATTTAATCTTCACATGACCCGTGCAATCCCCAGTAAGGTAAAACACTTGACATTTTAGGAACCAGTCACCCTCCCATAGTGAAGACAACAAAAATCACAGAACAATCAAAGCTAACCATGGAGTGTGACCTAAGAAATACCAAACATCATAAACATATTTGAGTCCCACGGAATCTATATAATTTTAAAGTATAGAACTTCACCCCAAACTAGAGCAAATTATAAAATAAAAATGGCAAAGGGTAAAAAAAATTAAAAACCAGGTTACGACATAAATTGCAGTCAGCAAAAGCTCATGTTAGACACATCCAACGAGCAAACACAACCTCATTGAAGCAATATTTCCATACTTAGCTTAATTCTTTCTTGAACATCAGTCTGTAAGCCAGTCACACAGCTCGAGGGGATAATTATTCAAAGGATAATATCATACAAACTTGACCATATAGATAACAGAAAGAAGATCTAATTCAAATAATGTTAGCATACATACGAAGATTACATTTCTGAACCGGCATAGATCCCAAAAGAAACCCTAACTTCCATGTGGTAACAAAAGCAGATTGAATTACTTGTCATACCGTGCAATGGCCAAGGCACAGACCAAACTAATCATACACAGTATACTTCAATCCCAAAAATCCAACAAAGCAATTCAAACAAACGAGTAAAATCCGATTGCATGAAGAAATGCATAAAGAATTTTCCAACCAAACCAATCGTCATAGCAATTGCTTTCTGAATTAAAGAGCGCAAGATCACCAGTTCAATCAATTGAACTCATGCAGAACATCTACGAACAAAACTATCAATTAGAACGAGAAAATGAAAACACAAGTACCAGTAGAGACGATTCGATCTTGGTCTGCAGCGTCCATGAACCGAATTCGAAGATCTGAGCAGAAACTGAACCGCAAAAGCAAATCTGGCGATGAAGAAGATCCAAACGAAGATAGATGGAGAAGAATTTGGGATTTGGGAGGGCTTTGGGGTTGAATGTTTTTGTATTTTGGGGGGAGAATCAATGAAAAATAAAAATGGGTTTTAGGTTTTATATGAAAAAAATTCGATGTACGATATGCAATTGAATGACCATGGTCCATATCATATGTGCATACATAAACTAACTAGATTTAAAAAATAATAATAATAATAACTGTTCGTTAATTTTTATTTTCTTTTTATCCGAGTCATGGGTCCATCCTACCCACTGAGTCATCAGCAGCGAATCGTTGCGGGCTTTGCTCTATGGGCTGGGCTTTGAAGCATTTACAATCCGGCCCGTTTCTCTAAACCCTCGTTGCAGTCGAAGAGCACATCTTTCCGATACTCACCGCATAGGTACTGAATCGGATCCTCCGAGTCTTTTGATCTACACTGAGTCAATCGCCGATCAGTGAAAATTGAGGGGAAGTGTTTGAGTGATTTGAGAAGATGAAGCCGTTGGTGGGTATGGTGGTGTCGAATAAGATGCAGAAGTCTGTCGTCGTCGCCGTGGACAGACTCTTCCACAACAAACTCGTCAATCGATATGTGAAGCGCACCTCCAAGTTCATGGCACACGACGAGCACAACCAGTGCAACATCGGCGACAAAGTTCGTATCTTTACTCTATTGCATTTCCACTAATAGCTTACCTGCATTACGTGTTCACTTTCGTTTTTAGATGGGTTTTGGTGAAATGAACAAAATTAAAGTTCTGAATCCACAATAATGTGCTTAGTGATTGATGGGTAAGCTGATTAGGCTTGCTGTTGTTGGACTGATATTACTGTTTTGCTAGTTGGGATGGGTTCTAGTTGTGTTTCTGTAGGGACCTGTATTTTGAGTGTTTTTGGAAATAAAATGTGAGGATAATTGCAAAAACTTGCTGTGAACTATGTGTGGTTTACTATCGTTTAACTAATTTTTTGCTAAAAAAACACCCCCTACTATTTTCCACCTGCAAATCCATTAATGAGTTGTTGTTTTTTTGCAAAAATCCAAAAGTAACAATGCAAAAGTGTATGTAAGGGTTCCAAATTGCAAAACATGTGTACTTGTGGGTTGCAAATTGCAAAACAAGGATAGGGCAAAACTGACATTTCCAAAAAAAATGAAGTCACGTGACTGACTGTCTCATGACTGATTTTCGTTAAAGATAGCGGATTTGTAGACTGAGAATAGTTGGAGGATGTTTTTTTTGCATAAAAAAATAGTTCACCGATAGTATTTGCAAAACGCACATAGCTCACAACAAGTTTTTGCAATTATCCCTAAAATGTACATATACACATAATTGATGCCTTTGTGTCTTGAAACTTTAATGCCCATTCATGAATGGTTGATGTTAAACCCGTAGTTAGGTTCTTTGTGATGTTTATGCTTTTCTAATAGAGTTGATGTGCACATTTTGATTCCTCGCAAGTTTGATCTTTTCAATATTTTCGTGATAGTAGTAATCAGAATTTGGTTGACCTTTTCAGATTGATTTTTCAGGTAAGGTTGGATCCTTCTAGGCCATTAAGCAAACGCAAATGTTGGGTTGTTGCTGAGATCATGAAGAGAGCACAGATATATGTACCACCACCAGCTGATTCAGCAGATCAAAGAAGCAAGATCGATAAACCAGCTTCTTCTACTTGAGGTTTGACCACGGATTTTATTTGCATGCTAACTTCCTTTTGCCATATTGCTAAAAGAACCGAGTTTTATCAGTTAATTTGTGTATTCTATAATGCATATGCTTTGGATGTTCAGTACAGCTTGTCTTATACTCTTATGTGTTATCCCCTGAGGAGTTTATTTGCATGCCAACTTCTTCATGAAGGCTTCTCACTTGTTTTCTGCATAATGCTTCAAGTTCCCTCCACTTCTCATCCTATACAAGCTCTTGTTGTACATTAAAGGGATAATTGCGAAAAAGCTTCCTTATGTATTCACTTTTTGTAAGTTGTAGCCCTCTTCTTTGATAATTGCAAACAAAGTGTCCTGAACTTTCCTTTTTGTTGCATTTTGTGTAGATCTGTTTCAAAATGACGATGTGACACTTTATAAATAGTAAGTAAAAATACAAAAATCTAGAATTTTCATCCTCTTTGTATGTCCAAATAAGGAGAAAATTAGAGGAGGTGAAAGTTTTTGGTTTTTGGTTTTTTACTTGTCATTTTGAAAATTTTAAATTTTCAAGGATAAAATCGTCATTTTGAAACAGGTCTACACAAAATTCAACAAAAAGGCAAGTTCAGGACACTTTTTAGAGGGCTACAACTTGCAAAAAGTGAATACCTCAAGTCTCTTATCAGTTTATGTCATTGAAAATTTTCAAGTCCATGAGGCCTTCCTCCGACCCAACATTGATGCTGCTTAGTACGATTTGCATCTGTTGTGCAATTCAATTTGTATGCAGAAAGTTGGAAATAATCAAGAGTAAGCAATTATTCCCAATGGATGCAATTTGCATTTATAGTTTCTGGCTTGAAATATGAAGTTTTCATTTGAATGGAAAATCTTTTGAGATCTATATTGCTGTCAAGTTTCTGAGTTTTTTCAGTCGTGCAATATAACAGTTGTCCTTACACCTAACCCCAGTACATGAAAAAAAAAATCTGAAAATACACCACAGTGTTAAGACTTGAGACTAACCAGATCGATAGCAGGTGAAGCTTTATTTAGGACATTTGAGAAGCCAAGAAGATTCTGGATCAAAGTACAAGCTTCAAGAGTGATTTTGCAACCTCTTTGCTTTAAGGGATGATACTTGAAGAAGGAAAACTTGTTCTGTTAGTTCTTTATTTTTGTTTGTATTCAGACAGATGAACCAATAAGATTGTTCAATTATAATGATAAAAACGCATTTCGTGTTGAATCTGCTTGTCATTTGACACTGATTATCTTTCATGCATTGATGTTTTAGAGCACCTATGATGCATGGCAAAAAAGGTGGTTTTTGGCAAATCGTCCACCTATGGGGCGAATGATTATTTGCCCCGCTCGATTTGCTCATCTTGTGGTCACTTGTCACACGACATGTGGCTAGGTTAGTCGTTTCCATTGTTGTGGGAGGTTGGAAGAATCGATCGGATTCGCCTGGACTAATCGTTTTGAGTGGGCTTATCCCATAAGAGATGCTCTTAGTCACAGTTGTGAGCTATTGATTAAGAAGGAAGTGATACATTTACTTTTGGATATATCATCAAAATGGGGGAAACACAATGGACTTGGTAAGGTAGCTACAATTTGATTAATGTTAGTTAGATTGTTAAGTCTGTTGGATCCGAGTTGAGTTTATACATTTGAAGCCATGAGCTAGTGTTTTTATAATTTGGTGGACTTGCCTAAAGAAACATTTGATAAGTGTTCACGATTGTATTTTTAAGTTGTCTCAATGTTTAGTACGAACCAAATATATTCATAAAATTCAGTCAGGGATTTGATTCTTTATATTCATAATCTAAGTTCAAAGTGAAGTATGTTTATGATAAACGAGTTGAATTTGGCTAACTTTCAAGACTCAATAGGGCCTGGCAAAGCGAGCCCCATATTAGTCATGAGAGGGTCTAACGCGTGGACTGCATGCGTTGATGTTTGGGAAATAGCCCGGTACCGTTCCATGGGCAGGTAGCGCCGGGCCTGATCTTTTTCATTTCTTATTATTTTATTGAAAATAGTATTATTCCTTTTTTTTCTTTTTTGACCCACATAACTTTTCTTTCACACATTGAGCAACAAATTTAGTACTTGTTGGACGGTGCTGGAGCCTCGTCGCATTCATAGAGCAAAAGAGAGTATTGAAATATGTTTTGATGGAGAACAGCCATGAAGTTCCAATTTTGGTTGCACGCACTCTCCATCCACAATTCACGTCAACACATTTTGTCACAAACACCGTCTTGTTAGATTTGGCAGCACGATATTCAAACTCGGCCTTCACATCAACATGTGTCAATATTGTTTGAATCTCTTCTTTCGTGTCAAACTTATTACCAATTGCTAAATCTGACCCATCTTGAAAACAGATCGAGTTTGATTCGACATCAAGCACTTTCGTCAGATAAAAGTGCTCTACAAGATCGTAATGTTATTTGGCTTCGTCGTCCCTATATTCCATATCATCATCAAAACTGGATTGTTCTAGATACTGTAGTTCGTTTTTCGTATCATCCATATCATCATCAGAATTGAATTGTTCTAGATACTCTTGTTCATCTTCCATATCCTCAAAATAATCATCATCAAACTTAACTGTTTTGGAGTAAGATTTGACCCCGCTACTGCTACCTCAGTAGTACCCGTACTATCAGCTCGACGTGGGAGATAAACGAGTCCCCCACCTACACCACTCTAATATCAACGAAAACTCCCGTATTTACTAGACTACACATGTCATGGCCGAAGTGGTCGTCGTGTACAATGGGGGCAAGAATCATTTCCCTACCACGAGTATCTTTGTTAATGACCTCCACACACAATATGTTCTTTCGACTCCCAAGTCCAT
>JAYMTN010001786.1:0-12111 GCA_036897425.1 Erodium trifolium
TTCTTTAAAATTCTTAATTCACGTCCCGAGCCCGGCCAAGTTCGGATTTGGGGCGTGACAACCTTGTTTAGCATATATGAGATCAGTTTGAAGCGACTTACCACTCAGACGATGAGTGAGATGATTTCTCTATGCACCGATTGTCTTGTCAATTAATTTTAATTATGTATTATTCGGTGAGTAATAAAGTTTCAAGTTTAATTTCATTTTAGTTAATTTAATTTTTTATTAATTATTTTTATCAATTTTATTTTAATTTTATTTAGTATTTACTGTTTAAATCATAATTTAATACATTCAGAAAAATATGTATTAATTATCCAGTCAGCATCTATTCAACATCCATGCAAATCATGATTCCCATACACGAGTCTCACATTGTTGAACACAGCTCAATTTATGGGACTCGCATCACAATTAAGTACAGTCACCACATGATCCTCAAATCATGATCCCTATATGTGAGTCCCTCATTGTACATGCTCTAAGGTGATGTTTTATTTATTTATTTATCTTTATAGGTGTACCAAAAAGAAATATTGAATCTATGATGGAAACAAAAGTGAAAGTGGGTTAGGAAATAGGGTTTCCTCTTGATTCTATGACGATTAAAGCAAGGAAAAATGAATTTCTCACCTGTTTTTGTAGCTTGATTCGTTGAGGAACGAGGTAGAATCGTGATGAATAATGTTGAAACCTAAAACACAACATGAATTTCAGATTTTGGAAGAACACACAAATTGTGATCTATGATCCTCAAACTGATTCAATGATGTTCGAAGCAAGGAAAGAGAAGTTTCTAACATGTTTTCAGCTTGATCCGTTGAGAAACTCGTTGATTTTGCATAACATGTAGTATACGGGTTGAAGGTGAAGACATAGCATGTTTTGGTGTTTGATTCATGTGTGAGTTATAATTATTTCCTTGCATGTGTGAATGAGGACGAAAAGTACAATTTTTATTATGTTTTTGGATGATAATATAAAATTATAATTAATATTGAATCTTAGGTATATACGACCTACATAGATTCTCATGATCCTTAATTTAATAAGGGTTTTCAATAGATTTGAACTCTTATTCTAAACACTGTCTTGATCCCCTCCTTTGTCTATGTGCTCTATGTCTTTTTTTCTTCGTCGGAACCCTATGTCGTTTGCCTGAACCGACCCCTTTCTCCCTCCGGCAGCTCTCTCCCTCACCTTCAACCGCTTCTCCTCTCTTCTCCAATGCTTTCTCTCCTTCTATTCCGACTATGGCTGGTTTTTTTAGTCCTTTTTGGCCTACCCAACCCGGCCATGAAACCCTAATTTTGGAGCCTGTGTCCACACCTCCTTAGCGCCGCCGGCAACCACCCGAGCTCCGTCCACGGGGGTTGCCAGCGGAGGTGTGCCCACTTGCTCTGCCAGCCCCTCAGCCTCCACCCTTATTTCTCTCTATTTCACCCATTTTACCCGACCCCTCTCACTTCCCCGCCGCGCAGTTGCCAGCCCTATTCCCTTCTTCTTCGAATTTGGTCGGGCTCACCATACCAGATCTGACTGGTTACGGATAGGAGACCCAGAAGCAACATGAACGTGAACCTATCCATGAAGACCCAAAACCATCCCTAGGATTTTCCCACCGCATTGGCAGCCTCATCCCCGATGATGAAGACCAGAGTTCCTCGAGGTGGTCGTCCCGTGACTCCTTTGGCCTGGACATCGCCGTTGTCGACATGCCCGGTCCGATGGGACCCCCCTCATCGCTGAAACCACTCCCCTTTTGCCGGATTTATTCCCCCACCCCATCTTCCAGATCTCGCTGCACCTTATGCCGATCGGATTTTACAGGGGCTGGAAAATTTTCGACCACTGCATGCCAAACCATCGCGGAGCTTATCGGGTAAGGTAAAACCCAAACTTTTGCAGAATAGTTTGTTGCAAATCTCGCCGAAAACTGCCTCGCCCCTGGGTACCAGGAAGGGAACCCTTGTTTCCCCAATCCTAGATCTGTTTGTTGTACAGCTCCCGTCTCCTCCGACATCTTGTTGTTTGGTCTCTCCTGCCTCTCAAACTGTGGTACCGACCTGATCGATCCCGACAAGCACTTACCGATTTCCAAATCCACCACACCGGGAATGAGAGCCTAGGGCCCCTTTCTCGGTAAGCGAGAACCTTGGAACCGGATGGCTGAAATCTGGGCTTTCCCCAGCCAACCCTCGCTGATTAACCCTCCCGATTTCCATCGGGGAGCTGCTTGGCGACCTCTGAATTGCTCCCCCCGCTGCTTGTTCACGGGTGACACCTTTAGGGAGTCGAACGATCTCTGCATCCCGCCCTGACGACACCTGATGAACACTTGGAGTGACCTTCTCCCGCCACAGTATCTGACCTGATAGTTGTGCCTTTTCGAAACTATTTGCAACGACAGATATGAAGGATCCTGGCATCGTTCGTCACGGATGGGGATCCTGATCCGATTGCCAACCCTCGAAAAAGAGGCCCAATGGGGGAAGGAAACCCATTGGGCCCAAAAACAGACGACTCTCTCTGGCTTCTCTCGCTGCGTGTTTCGGGGTATCGAGAGGGCACCTTTCCGTGGAAGGAATCTGAGCGTCACCTCGCCAATCAAGGCAACCAACCGACGCGGTTTTTAGTTTCTTGGTTTGGCGTTACTAAGCGTATCTATAGTGATCACTACTTTTCTACGGTTGTTTGTAGAATTGATGTTTGTGTCTATTCTTGTGAGTCGGATCACTTTCTTGAGTTAAGAGAGGGGGATTCCGAACAATACCTAAGATTGTTTCGTGTTGTATCCCCAGACTGTATTCTGTTTGTCTTTACCAGATGTACGTGTTTGATTTTTCTTAATTAATCGATGTCATACCCCTATCTTAAAAAAACAATAGATTTGATCTCTTTCTTATATGGTTTAAGTAGTTGAAAGGAAATTTGGATTCCAGTTTGAAATTATTATGCTCGTAATAATAAAAGTTCAGGCAGTGTAAGAAACAAGCCATAAATATAAATAGTTCAAGGGAGCCCCCAAAAAATAATTTTGGTAAATAATGAATAAATAAGTACTTATTTATTAGGTGGAAAGCACGGTCGGCGTTTTCAAACACGCACGTCAAAACTAGCCGTTAGCTCCTGATAGCGCACAAACAGCTAAGACGCTCCATTCTTTTCTTCATCTTCTTCCTCCTCCTCCTCCATCCCCTTAGATCTCACCTCCTTTTCTGTTTACTAGCTAAGAGCTTACACACTTACTGCTTTCAAATTTCCAATCCGCAGCTCTCTCTCTCTCAGTGTAGATCTCGTACAAAATGTTCACAGAAGGACTTGATGACAGCGCCATCAACTGGATCAAGCAGGTAATACTCATCAGCTTTAAGTTTCTGGGTTCGTTCGTTTCCCAATTTCGGAAACTTTCGATACTAGTTTATTTCAAATGGGGCAACCAATTAAATGGTTTAACAGTTCTTATTTCCATGCCTGAAATCTCCAGGGATCAGAGGCAGAACAGCCACAGATCCGATCTCCATTGGCAGAGAGATTGTCCAGTGACCCATTCCCCAAATCTCCTCGGTCCTACCACTCCTCCAATGTGCTGCCTCCGCTGAAATTCCATTCTGGCTTGCTCGCACCGCATAGCTTGGTGGCCCCTTGTTTGGATGACGATTATGATGAAGATGAAGATTACGGAGATGAAGAGAGTGTAGCTTCGGTTCATTATGGAGTGGATGGAAGTTACTCCGACGAAGAGGTTTTGAGCCCTAAAGATGTTGAGCTTTTGGAAAAACCCTTTATGCACAATTACGATGAAGAAGCCATATTTGGGGTTAATTCCAGCAAAACCTTTAAGGGTTCGCTATTGAATGGTGGCCGGGCGATATCGAGAGGTTTGCTGAAGGAGGACCTCAGAATTGAAGTTCCAGTCAATGCCAGGAGATACACAGATGGTCAATTTGGTATCAAAAAATGTGTGCAGAAGAGTTCAACACCTTCCTGTGGCAGCACACGCCTCCGGGAAAGAGTTCTTCTTCGGGATTGGCAGGTAAGGATTGCTTCCCATTTTCTGTTTGGTAATGATTTACATTTTAGGGTTCTGTTGAAAAAAATATATGTTTGTAATTTTAATAGTGTGGCTCTTCTTCTTTACCCTTGTTGATGATGACCAGGGGCCTTCAACATGTGATCCAAGCACACTCAGAGATTCAGCGGATTTGGGAACTCCAAGTGCACCTCCTATTTTGGTTGCTGGACAGGAAGAAGAGGGATTGGAGGTTGAAGATGAGCTAGTGCCTCCCGAAGCTGAAATTGAACATACTGATAATGGGGAGTGGACATCAAGAGACTTGGGGTGCTCAGACCACCAGAGGAAAGAAGGTTTAACAGAGTTGAAAGGACAATCCCCACAAAGGACTGAATCCTGTGAAGGGTATGACGATACCCTTTGCCCCATTAGAAAATCTCAGTGCTAACTAGCAGTTGTGTTTGTCTTTGTATTCTTAATTAAAGGTATGACATTTCTTTGCAGGATAAGTACCACTATCCCTGGAAAAACAAAAGAGAAAACCCCTTACTGGCAGACCAACCCCATGGAGACTTCATTCCATTACGACGCCAGGTACAAATTATATTCACACTTATCCGGTGAAGTTAAAACGATTCTTCTGAAACTACAATATTCAATTTATATTGATCTATTTACAAATACGATAATTATTAGATTATTAATGTACTAGCAGAAAAAAAAACGACCCCTCGTTACATAGTTTTGCATTTAATGAACTACACAATTAAGAGAATTCCTTGAAAGGCACACGTCAGCTAAATTCTTAAATTATTAATGTACTGCCCCTTAAAGGATTCTTGGTCTGTGTGCATGATTGCCATTTTTTATTTTGTTGGTAGGATTTTAGATTTTTTACTTATATAATTTTTTGTCATCCTCCCCTCCCCTTTGAGAAGAGAAAGGTCTTTTAATATAGTCTTATCTACTTGGGCATGAGGATTGTTCAGCACAAAGAAATCTTGTTCATGTGCATTCACATTTAAGAACCATAAATTGTAAAATGTTGTTTTTACTCATGGTACTGCAGTGGTCAATTTGCCTGGAAGAGTCTAGTGGCTTATGATGCATGCATTCGTTTATGCCTACATGCGTGGGCAAGAGGCTGCACAGAGGCACCTGAATTTCTACGTGATGAGGTCCAGATTCTTCGTAGTGCCTTTGGGTAGGTCACCTTACTCTCAATATCTGAGGTTGACATAACCCTCAAAACAAGGTTCTTTTCAGTTATATAGCTTCTCCTTAAGTTTTAGTGACATCTATTTCATGTTTCTCTTGTTAGACTACATAAGTTCTTGCTGCAACCAAGAGGTATGCGACCAGTAGAAGGGAGCACTAGTAAGAATGTAGAACAAACATGCCATCCGAAGGCAAAGAAGGTGCTTGGAAAGATAAGAGTGGAAGGTAAGTCCACATGGTAGGATATATAGTAATTGGCTAAGTTTCTTTCAGTTATCCGTATCTTTCTTGGTTGAATGTATACTATGTCCCAATAGCCGTAATCTTCATCTTCTGTCTGTATACTCCAAAATCACTCAAAAAGTGCAAAGTTGAAAATTGTTTCACTAAGCTGCAGTTATTTGGTGATGGCAGTGAAGAAAATTCGAGTAATACCAAGGCGGAGATTGAAGAGCACATACTCACAGCGAGGGGCAATTTACATTCAAGCAGGGGCAGAGTACGTCAAGCATGTTTCATCAGTGGTTAAATCCAGCATACATTCTCTTAAGATACCCTCCTTGTCAATGACGTGTGAAGGTTTGTTCTCCTTGCAATATATATGTGGTTCACATACCAGCATAATGTTAAAACTACTTTTCAGCTCTTAAAAGTTGTCATCCACAGTTAGTTTTACTGGTGCAATTACACAGCTTCAAGGTTGTGCCTTTAATCAAAGGAAATTTTGGATTCGAAAGGTCAAACGGTTAGAAATTGTGTCTAGTTGTTAAGATCTATGACAATCAAGTGTATGTGCATACGATACAAATCATAGCATAATACAACACATCAATGACTAATAATCTAAACAGCTTATCATCTACATTTTTTGTTTCCTTGGATGATTAAAAATTGACACATCATGTTTGCAGAGGAGACACTTTCATGCATATTCAAAATGAAGAGTGCTACAGAGGATGCTCAGGTTGAACCAGGCTCTTCCATTTGCTTACATCCAGGAAGTGGCGAATATCATGTGTTGTAAGTATCCTAGGTGCTTTTAAACTAAGGCCAGTGGTATATGGTTGAATAGCTCTTCCTTTAGTTCTGTTTTTCTATTTATTAATTGGTTGAAAGTTTCTCTATGATGTTCTGAAAATGGTAAATAGTTTGCATATAAGGTTCAGTTTGCTCTTCCTTCTGCTTTTTTTCTTTTCTTTTCATTTTTCCCTTCTTCCTTTTTGGTACTAGTTTGAAGTTTCTATGATTCTGTGAAATGGATAAGGTAGTTTGCATATATATAGGATTTGCAGCCATCCAGTCTCTAGAAAATAGAAGAAACTGCGGATGAAAATGTTAAAATCTGATCCAACCTGAAAAATCGAACTATATAGGTGGAGGCTCCCAGATGCTTATCAAGTGGTGAGAGAATCCGCATGATACCATGTTAGAACTCGTTCCAACCCATAACCTCAATCTGATAGATAGAGGGGACAAGAAGCTTATCAAGTGGTGAGAGGATCCAGGGACTTGAAGCTACAGAGTTTTAGAAAATTAACAAAACAATGGGTAGAGATATGGTGGACATGTAGCTATTCTGTCTCTAGGTAATAGAAAGAAAGTTATTGGTAAATGAAAATAATAAAAAGATGGAATTTTACAAGAAAAGTGCCACATCCATAATATGATGACTTGTATACTATAAATATGACATTGTCTGGGTTGACCAAAAATATATATGAAAATGCCGGGGTTTTGAGTTGAGGAAACTTAATGTTCCAGAAATATATATTTTACACTATCTTACAATGTCACTGTTATTTACAAGAAATGTTCCACATTAAAATGATGACTTGTATACTATAAAACTATAAATATGACATTGTCTGGGTTGACCAAAAATACATACGAGAATGTCGGGTTTTTTTTATTTGAGGATACCTAATGTTCCAGAAATATATTTTTACACTATCTTACAACATCATTGTAATTTCAGTTTCCCAGAGTGCCAGGCGGATGCTCTTTTGGTAGAACTCCAAGATGCCAAAAAATGTATCCAAGGGCGAGCAACAATTCCAATTTCAGCTTTGACGGATAACCCAGTATGCATGTTCCTATATCTTATAACTAGCTTTGTATATGGATATTCTCATATTCACATCTCATCCAATGTAATTCTTCAAACTATGTGCAGAATGATAGAATTCGATGGTGGCCCATATACCATGATGATCAAGAATGTGTTGGCAAAATCCAGCTTTCAATTGGGAGCACAATTACGAGTGATGAGACTGATCATAATATTAAGGTCTGAGCTCTTCCAATCTATCCAGCAAATGGCACTATAATATTAGAAATGGAATAGTTCCTCTAAAGCATGACAATGTGGAGTGTCATTAATGAGTAGGAGAATTGTCCAAGTAATATATCAGAAACTGCTTTAGCAGTTTATCAGTTGGACAAAATAGGGTAGATTAGATATGCACTAATCATGCTTGAATATGATGTTTTTTTTTTGGAAATACTAAATCTCGGTGAGATTTGTGGTCATTTACACATGTCAAGACAAACTAGTTGTGTCAAAATTCCAACTTATAGTTTCTGAAACTGATCTTTGATATATGCTTGCTGTAGAACAGTATCAAGTTGTAGTACTATTTATTGTGTGTGTGAGCTTTGCAATGCACATCCACAAATATTCATGTATGGTTCGGTATATTGCAGAGTGGACCTGTTGTGGAAACTCTAGCATATGATTTATTATTGGAGGCTGCTATGCGTGCACAACACTACCATTCCCGAAATTTGTGGTTACACGGGACTTGGAAGTGGTTGTTGACTGAATTTGCAGACTACTATGGAGTTTCCAATGCATATACTGGTTTGAGGTACTAGTAGACCTTTTTGAGCGTTCTTATATTTCATATTAGGTTTCCTTCCTTTGGAATTTATTTATTATTCTTATTTTGTGTTTCATTATAGATATCTGTCTCATGTCATGAATGTGGCAACTCCCACAAAAGATTGCTTAGAGCTTGTGTACGAGTTACTTGTGCCAATACGAAAGGCTAGGAGTGATAGAACTTTGACTAGGCAAGAGGTAAGGCTCCTTTGATATAGGAAGTATCTTAATTATCAGTTTTATTTATTGTTGGTTGGCTTTGACCTAAAAGAAGTTCTTAATCCATTTGTGTCTGACCAGTAAATAATGGCGTAAGTTTTCTTTCTTGCAGAAAAGTATATTATTAGATTGTGAAACACAAATTGAGAGTCTGCTGGCAAATGTCTTCGAGAACTACAAATCTTTGGACGAAAACTCTCCTTCAGGATTAGCTGATGTGTTTGGTCCCATGCAAGAGGCTGTATCCCCAGCTCTTGTTCCTGCTGTCAAAGTCTTTACCCTTCTTCACGACATACTTGCTCAAGATTCTCAAACTATGCTGAGAAACTATTTACAGGTAAGTACATTTTTCTGCTTTCTTTGGGCTTTGTGTTTATATACCGGGCAAAATAAAGTTAAAACATACCATCAACTCTTCACAGGCAGCAGCAAAGAAGAGGTGTAGAAAGCACATGGTAGAGACTGATGAGTTTGTATCAGGCAACTCTGAGGGTATCCTCTTGGATAGCATTACCATCTCCACGGCGTACTTAAAGATGAAGAATCTTACTGTAAATATAAGTAATGAGATTCAGGCAGACATTAAGATCCACAACCAGGATGTACTCCCAAGGTATTGGTATTATGCGTAACTAAAGCTTGAGAGATATTTATCTTTTTAAGTTCATACTGTCAGTATTTTCCCATAATTACTTACTCAATGTCAGTATTTATTTCTGCTAACAAGTGTTATGTACTAACTTAAGATCATACTGTCCATATCCTGACACATATCCCTCTGTTTCCAGTTCAATTGATTTATCAAACATAGCAGCTGCTGTTTACAGCACTGAGTTGTGTAACAGGCTAAGAGAGTTCCTTGCTGCATGGCCTCCATCTAGTCCATTGCCACACGTAAATGACCTTTTAATAGCAACTGCTGACTTTGAAAGGGATCTTGGGTTGTGGAATATCAGGTTTGTAGAAGAAACTCAAATGTATTGCTAATGTCCTACTATACAAGTTAGTCAAAGCTTTCCTTTGTGACACTATATTCTGTGTGCTTCAGTCCAGTGCAGGGTGGTGTAGACTCAAGGAATTTATTCCATGACTACATAAAGTTGTGGATACAGGATATGGAACTTGGCTTACTCGATCTTTGCAAAGCGGAGAAGGTACTGCCTCTCAAGATATATGCATACAATCTCTCTCTCAAAATTTATAGTACATAGTCTTATAGGAACACCTGTTGCAGGTGCCTTGGTCTGGAGTGACGACTAATCATTCCACATCACCATTTGCCGAGGACATGTATGAGAAAATTAAAGATAATCTTACTGAATATGGAGTTGTGATTAATAGATGGCCTCAGTACTCGTTGATCTTGGAAACTGTAAGAACTCTCTCACTCTCTCTCAAATTATTACAATCCCTGCTGATATTTCCAACACGGCTGATATTTTTTCGTTTTTTTCATTTTTGTAAGGCTGTTGCAAATGTGGAAAGAGCAATCATTAAGGCAATGGAGAGGCAATACAATGACATATTGACTCCTTTGAAAGACAGCATCCCAAAAAGGCTTAATATGCATGTCCAGAAGTTAACAAGAAGACAATCAACAACAATTTATTCTGTGCCGAATCAAGTAAGTATTCCAAATACATATGATGAATATATATTCAGACATTGATTTTCTGACTTGGGAATTTGATGGTGTTTATTTGTCGACAACTATATGTATAATACTTTAACGGATATAACTTTGCTGTAGTTGGGAATATTTCTGAACACCATCAAGAGAATTCTGGATGTACTACACTGCAGAGTGGAGGAAATTTTGAAATCTTGGGCATCATATCTTCCTGTCATTGGAGATAAGAAATCACTCTTTGGGGAGCAGATGAATGGAATCACAGTTCTGTTAAGAACAAAATACAAAACTTACTTGCAAGCAACTGTAGGGAAGCTTGTCAATAATGTAAGTTGTACTGTTTGAATTCCTTTCTTTGTGAAACGAAAACAAAGAAAAACTCTGGATCAGAAAAATGATATTATTCTTTTCACAATGATGGAGCTAAGTTAATAAATGATAGGATAATTTTTCAGATGTTTAGTTTGATTGGGACAAGAAAAGTAGTGAAAATCTTTTTGTTACAGATGCAAGCCAGTAGAAGCACTCGACTGAAGAGGATTCTAGAGGAAATAAAGGAGGAAGACGGGGAAGGTGAGGTTCGCGAAAGAATGCAGATGCTGAGTGCTCAACTCGATGAATCTATATCCAATGTGCACGATGTATTCACAAGTCGGATATTCATTGCAATCTGCCGCGGATTCTGGGACAGGATGGGACAGGTACAAATTCTTACTTAAAACATGAAACTTTACTTGAGATGTTCATCATTCATTTTGCTCCTCTTCTTTTACCAGGTTGTTCTGAAATTTCTGGAGGGAAGGAAGGAAAATCGAGTTTGGTACAATGGATCTTATTATGCTCTTGGGGTGAGTATTCATGACCCATTTTCCTATATCAAGAACATCATGAATATCCAAACCTCACAAATAATTCCTTGCATTGTAGATACTGGACGACACATTTGCTTCCCAAATGCAGCGGCTGCAAGGCAATGCACTAGAGGAGAAAGATCTGGAGCCTCCTCGATCTGTGATAGAAGCTCGATCCATTCTTTGCAGGGACACTGCAAATGCAACAGATCCTTCAACGTACTTTTATGTTTAACTCCATCTTGCTGAATGTTATTATTTCTTTAGATAGCAGGCAATATAAGTAGCAAAATAATTCTACTATTCTTTTCTGTACATATCACAAACTATTTTTTTTTTGTCAGTATCGATCTTGTAATGGCAATGAGAATTTCCACTACTCTGTTGCTCCCATTATTCTTCCTAGACCCAGTAATGTTATGAAGTAGCTTTGGCTGTTATTAGCAAGAGACATGACATATAAACACAAGAATTAAACCAGAATAAAATGGTTTATTTTGAAATTTGAGAACTAATTCCAAATAAAATGGTTTATTTTGAAATATTTTACTGAATTCATCCAAGTTTGATTATGAACTGTTTGTTAAGTTTTGGAAATTTGAATATTGGATAATAATAAATAGTATGTTTTAGCTGCTTTAAAAACAAATAGGAACGTTGTGTGATTTTTTTTTGATCCGCAAAAAAAAACAAATTGATTTTATTCCACCAACAATATTACTCAAAAGAGTATAACGATTAGTAGAAGGGCAAAGCCCAAAGGCTTAGGAAGAAGAAGCCCAAAAACTATTGGGGAGAGGAAAACAACATTGAAACAAGCAAAAGCAGCTCAGTCTCGGGGACCCAAAACCAAGCTCGAGCCATGCGCCCACGCCTGCCTCGAGGACCGCAACACAATCGAAACCTCAAACGTCGAAATCACCTGACCGACGCCGGAGCAGCGAGAAGTCGGAATATCAATGCTGGTAGAACCAAAGAAGGCCCGAGGAAGGCAGAGAAAATGTCGTGGGACAACACCTAGAGAACGACAAGAGGAGAAGGTCTACGACACAAGGAAGTCGACGAGTTGCAATAACAAAGGGACAAGGCCGACACCGGAGACAAGCCGCCCAAATCGGCTGCCAACGGGAGGAGATGAACCACAGGGGGCCAACACCCGAGATTCTAGTAAGCAACAAAACCAAAATTAGCATCAACAAGGGAGACTTGGCCACGGCGCGGGATGACAGAGGCAGGGGAACAATTGCCTCGTGTTGAGGGAGAAGCCGAGGGTCTATACCCAGAGAGCCGACAG
>JAYMTN010001787.1:0-12111 GCA_036897425.1 Erodium trifolium
TCCCGGGGTTGGGTGTCGGCGCCCTAGTATGGGTCTGTGGTAGAACATCCACCATCGGTCTCACCCTAGCAGTTCCTTGGAGGTTTTCCCTCCCTGGTGTCTCCGACGGCAGCCAGCGGAGAACCGGTTCACCCATGTTTTCAGTGGTTCGAGCAAACTTACTCGGTGGTAGTCGACGAGAATCCGCCGTGATAGGTCGCTCACTAGCTTGATTGCATATCATTTCATGTAGGAGTTTATGGCGATATTTGGTGGTGTGGTTGGACTCTTCCCTCTGATGTATCTATGGTCTCCATCGTGTCGAACGACTTTCTGTGGGCGACGAGATAGCAAGCGGGATGCAGTAGGTGTTGCTGGGCGTACTTGTTGTGGTTCTATAGTTGGTTGTTGCAGGGGCTCGATCGAAAGAGGGGGCTGAAATGGAGGCGATAGATCGGTCATTGAGACCGCTAAAGGAATTTGAGAGAAAAGCCCTAGGTTTCGATTTTTTATCTATCCAATTTATTTCATACCACTTGTCGGTTAATTCAATTTTTGAATCGATTTAAATTTTTAAATATAGAAAATAAAAATGTGTGAATAAAACAAAGTGCAGCAGGTGGATGCGAAGGTGGTTACTGGTTAACCAGAAAACAGAGTCTATAAATAAGAACACACCAGAGCTTCTTTGAGCAACACGTCTCTCTTTCTATCTTCTCGCTCTCGTGATCATTATCCTCCAACAAGTTCCATTTCCTCTTTCTCGTGCTCCGATACCCAGTTTTTCATTTCACTTCACGAGATTCATTTCGCTCCGACCCATCACTTCTCCTTGCTATAACTCACTTCTCAGAATCGACCGGAACCTTCACTTTCCCAGCTGGGTTTTCATGCTCCTGGTCCTGCTTCATTGTTCAAACTAAGTAGAGCGACTGAAACATTGTGCGTTTGTGTGTGTGTTTTTGAAGAGGTGGAAATGGCGGCTGCTCCGAGGAACTTGGAGAAGATGGCTTCGATTGATGCGCAATTGAGGCGATTGGCACCGGGGAAGGTTTCTGATGATGACAAATTGGTCGAATATGATGCCCTTTTGTTGGATAGGTTTCTGGACATTTTGCAGGATTTGCATGGGGAGGAGCTTAGGGAAACGGTAATGGGATTTCAAATTTTGTTTATCGTTTCTAATTACATGTCAATTCTGAGATTCTATATCAAGTTCACTGTGTTAATTTCCTGATTTTGGAGGCACATTATTGTTTCTGGTTTTTTTTGGATGTATTGTTTGTGAGATTGATTAGGTTACTGGTCACTTGGTTGGTTGATTTAACCAATACCCAGTTTGTTGCTACACACAAACACTGTAAAAATCACATAAAGTTTTGGTTTAGTTTTAAAGATTTCAATTGGGTTTGTTTTGACTGTTGAGAAACATGCATAGTTGTTCAATGAGTTTCATACTGGTTTGACTTGAAAGTCTTAAAGGGATATTCTATATTGTATTGTTTTCTAGTCCTTCTCTGTTTGGATAAGGTGATTTAGAAAGAAAGTAAAGCCTAATTAAGTCTACAATTTGTCATAATCCAAAACCACAAGAAAATGGGAACCCTTGTAGATTGTATGCATGTAGTTCCATTAGAATTTAATTTATGTGTTTGTGATGAACTAGGTTCAAGAATGCTATGAGCTTTCAGCTGAGTATGAGGAAAAGCATGACCCTCCAAAGTTGGAGGAGCTAGGGAAAGTGCTGACTAGTCTGGATCCCGGGGATTCTATTGTTGTCACCAAAGCATTCGCCCACATGCTTAGCCTGGCCAATTTGGCTGAGGAAGTTCAGATTGCTCACAGGCGAAGGATTAAACTGAAGAAGGGTGATTTTGCTGATGAGAACTCTGCAACAACTGAATCTGACATTGAAGAGACCCTCAAGAGGCTTGTCACTCAGTTGAACAAGTCTCCACTTGAGGTTTTTGATGCTTTGAAGAACCAAACTGTTGATTTGGTTTTGACTGCTCATCCCACACAATCTGTCCGCAGGTCCTTACTTCAAAAGCATGCCAGGTTCGTTCTCTACTCTTTGATGTAGGAGTTTACTTAGCATATATGTTTCATCCAGTGGTGATTAACTTCATATCCAAATTTATATCAGGATAAGGCAATATTTGACTCAGTTGAATGCTAAGGACATCACTCCTGATGATAAGCAAGAACTTGATGAAGCTCTCCAGAGAGAGGTATGTAGATGTTCAAAATGAACAATTCCTTTCTGTGCTAGTACATAATCAAGTCTGTGTATGAGATTTATGGACTGAGAGTTTACTATATGATTGTTGAAGAATCTCTTGTCTTATATCAATTGCTAATTATGTGGATAGAAGCTAGAAATTTCAGGCTAATCTGCATTTATTTCCAGAACAAGCAAGAAAGCTGACCTCAAACTATATTTATAACTTGCTGAAACTGATAAGCAAGAACTTGAGATCTGTATGACAGATCAATTTGTTCTACAATAACCATGCCTTGGAACTTGAACTATATCACCCATCACCACCATCTAAAACTTGAACCACAAAACCTTCAGCATGTTATGCATCTGAGTATTTTTTTTCCATATTAATTCTACCTGTATTTCTATGCAAAATCTTATATTGTTACACGAATTGTCATGGAAGTTAAAATGTTTTTTTTTTTCTCATCCCTCAGATTCAAGCTGCATTTCGCACTGACGAAATTCGCAGAACTCCTCCCACTCCACAAGATGAGATGCGGGCTGGAATGAGCTACTTCCATGAAACAATCTGGAAAGGCGTACCAAAGTTCTTACGCCGCATGGACACTGCTTTGAAGAACATAGGGATAAATGAACGCGTTCCTTACAATGCTCCTCTCATTCAGTTCTCTTCTTGGATGGGTGGGGATCGCGACGGTATGTCTCACTCAATTCTCTCCTGCAATTCCTTTATAGTTAAAAGGGTTAATTGCAGATAGATAGCTACTGCGTACTAAAAGTCTTTAGCACATAATTATCCCCAACTTTAAAACGATATTTACAAACAACTACCTAAACTTTCAAAATACCGCGGATAACTCTTTTTTCCTAAAGAATGACAAAAATGCCCAGATCATAATCTCAAAAAAATACTTCATAACCATCAGAAACCTGTTGATTAAATGTAGAATACAGTTGAGTAGGTATAAAAAGAATCCCTAAAAGATAAACTATTAAAAAGACGAAAAAATGATATTCTTTGATATTAGGGTCAAAGGTAATTTGGTCATTTTTTTGGCGAAAAAGAGCTATATGCCATTTTTTTTCAAAATTAATGTAACCGTAAATAATGTTTTAAAATTGGGGTTATATATGTGCAAAAGGCGTATAGTACGAAATAACTATATGCAATTAACCCTAGTTAGAATGATAGCTAAAATTTGACTTCGGTAGCTAAGCGCATCTGCTGTGAACTACAGGGAATCCCAGGGTAACTCCTGAAGTCACGAGGGATGTATGCTTATTGGCTAGAATGATGGCAGCTAACTTGTACTTCTCCCAGATTGAGGATCTTATGTTTGAGGTACTTTCAAACATTTTTTCTGCTACTTCTTTTCTCTGTTTATTTCATGTTAGTGTTTGGATTATCATTTTGTTACTGACATTCATCTCTTACATGTTTCTATGATTGCATTGGTAGTTGTCAATGTGGCGATGTAATGATGAACTCAGAGCTCGTGCTAACGAACTACTTCGATCCTCAAAGAAAGACTCAAAGCATTACATAGGTATGCATTCATTAAGTCAATAATGTTTCAACAATATGTCAGATATTTCACAATGATTGCGGTGGATGCAGAGTTCTGGAAGCGAATTCCTCATAGCGAACCTTACCGTGTTCTTCTTGGTGATGTGAGGGACAAGCTGTACAATACACGTGAACGTGCCCGCCAGTTATTAGCCAATGGGATCTCCGACGTCCCCGAGGAAGCAACCTTCACTGATGTCGAACAAGTAGGTCACATTACAGTTTGATGAATCCATAACTGTTTACAAATCATGATTGTTTCTGTTTCTTTTTTTATTCGTGTAGTTCTTGGAGCCTCTTGAGCTCTGTTACAGATCACTCTGCTCTTGCGGTGATCGCCCCATAGCCGATGGGAGCCTCCTTGATTTCCTACGCCAAGTTTCAACCTTCGGGCTGGCGCTAGTGAGACTGGATATCCGTCAAGAATCAGAGAGGCACACTGATGTCATGGACGCTATCACGAAACACTTAGGCATCGGATCATATCGTGAATGGGCTGAGGATCGGCGGCAGGGATGGCTCTTGTCTGAGCTGAGATGCAAGCGGCCACTCTTTGGCCCGGATCTTCCCAAAACAGAGGAAATCGCGGATGTTTTGGACACGTTTCATGTGATCTCAGAGCTTCCCTCGGACAACTTCGGCGCCTACATAATCTCAATGGCAACAGCTCCATCTGACGTGCTCGCTGTAGAGCTTCTTCAACGTGAATGCCACGTGAAGAAGCCATTACGGGTGGTTCCATTGTTCGAGAAGCTGGCCGATCTTGAGTCAGCTCCCGCTGCCATGACGCGGCTCTTCTCTGTAGATTGGTACAAGAACCATATCAACGGGAAGCAAGAGGTGATGATTGGGTACTCTGACTCCGGCAAAGATGCCGGCCGTTTCTCAGCAGCTTGGCAGCTTTACAAGGCTCAGGAAGAGCTTGTGAAGGTGGCCAAGAAATATGGGGTGAAGCTCACTATGTTCCACGGTCGTGGGGGTACGGTTGGACGGGGAGGCGGCCCGACCCATTTGGCTATCTTGTCTCAACCGCCGGATACAATTAACGGGTCTCTCCGTGTGACGGTTCAGGGTGAGGTTATAGAACAGTCGTTTGGAGAGGAGCACTTGTGCTTTAGGACACTACAACGCTTCACGGCTGCCACACTTGAGCATGGAATGAACCCTCCGGTTTCACCAAAACCCGAATGGCGGGCCCGTCTGGATGGGATGGCTGTTGTCGCTACAAAGGAGTACCGTTCCATCGTCTTCCAGGAACCCCGTTTTGTTGAATACTTCCGCCTTGTAAGTCATTCCCTCACATTAAAAGTTTCACTGCAAAATCGTATTCTTTTTAATGTAAATGCTGCATATATATTATATATCAACCATTGAACATACTTGACAACCAAATTACAAACTCATGCTACTGGGGACAGTACACACTAGAACATAGGGTTAATTACACTTTACTACACCTAACTATACCTATTTTTCATCTAGCTACACCTAATTATAAATCTGTCTCGGCAGTATCCTAACTTTCCAAAAGTTGTCTTGCGCAGTACCTGATTTTCACATTAATACCTTGTCCTTTTGTAGTAAAGTGAAATTTTTGGAAAGTTATGGTATCCCTCAAACAAATTAATAGTTAGGTGTAGTTAGGGGAAAATCAAAGATAACTAGGTATAATTTTCCCTAGAACATACCTTGCGTGTATCGCTTAACAACCAAACCGGATACTAACATACTCCCCTTTCAAATGATTACCGGTTGGAGAAGATGTGTTGGTTTTCTTAATTCTTGAATTTTACAAGTGTTTATGATAATGTTTACTTTTTGGGATTATGAAGGCAACGCCAGAGACAGAGTATGGTCGGATGAACATTGGGAGTCGTCCATCAAAGAGGAAGCCAAGCGGAGGGATAGAATCGCTACGCGCAATTCCATGGATCTTTGCGTGGACCCAACAGAGGTTTCACCTACCGGTGTGGCTGGGGTTCGGTCCTGCGTTCAAGCACATCATCCAGAAGGATGGTAAGAACTTGGTGATGCTACAAGAGATGTACAATCAATGGCCTTTCTTCAGAGTGACAATGGACTTGGTGGAGATGGTGTTTGCCAAGGGAAATCCGGGCATTGCTGCCTTGTATGACAAGCTTCTTGTTTCTGAAGAATTGCAACCGTTTGGAGAGCGGTTGAGGGCCAAGTATGAAGAAACTAAGCAGCTTCTCCTTCAGGTAGCTGCGCATAGAGATCTTCTGGAGGGCGATCCTTACTTGAAGCAAAGGCTGAAGCTTCGGGACTCGTACATAACGACCCTCAATGTGTGCCAAGCCTACACCTTGAAGAGGATCCGAGACCCGAGCTATGATGCTCACTTGTCAAAGGAATCGAACTCGTCAAGCAAGCAAGCTGCGGAGCTTGTGCAGCTCAATCCAACGAGTGAATACGCTCCCGGTCTCGAGGATACCCTTATTTTGACCATGAAAGGTATTGCAGCGGGACTGCAGAACACTGGCTGAGGCGCGGATGTTATGTAACTTGTTGTTGTTGTCTCCAGTGGGAAACAGTGTGGATACTTATGTAAAATGTGTGAGTTTTATGTTTATGTTGAGTTCGGAACCAGAGTGTTCAATAAAATGAGTCCTATTTACATTATAATGTCTTAAGATTTTCTGATAACCATTTGTATGTCATGAAAAAACCCGGGTTCATGTCCATAAGACTATTTTTCCCCCCCAAAAAATGCGAACTTTATTAAAGAGAAAGATCACACCTTACATTACAAGCAATAAAGGGAGTGGCAAAATAGTCCACTTTTGAATCATCGAACAATGCAAAACAAATTGAGCTATGCTATGAGCGATCTCATTACAACACCGAGGCACGTAAAGAATCACCACATCTCCTAAAACATTTAAAGAATACCAAATGTCCTCAACAACAGGCCCTTCTACGACATCAAACCAACGATCACAGACAACAGAAACTACATTCAAGGCATTCGATTCCACTCCGCTGACTTGCCACCGCTTTTTCAAGCACTACTGAAGACCTTCTCTCAAAGCCAAACACTTAGTAAGATGGGAGAGCCCGCTTGAAAACAGGCCCTCGCTCCAGTGACCTCTCCTAGTTGATTCCCAACCACCATGCCTACACCAATCCTCCTTGGCTAAATCCCAACGTCTACATTCAGCTTCAAAATTCCACAAGCAGGAGCAATCCAACGTAAGACTGGACCTCTGGCTTGGCTACCCGTCTGAACCCGCCTACCCCTAATTGAAGAGGAATGAAACTCCTGAATCTAACTTTGACAAACCCCCACCAATTGATCTGGGTCCCTCTTAAGCTCTCCATGGAGAACATGGTTCCTCTCACTCCAAATCGTAAAATCCCTCATAGCCTAGGCTGCCAAGGTCCTCATCCGATAGCTTCTCTGCTAGAAAAGGTAAGGCACCAGAACTGGATAAGGACCTGACATAATCAACCCAGACACCAAAGGGAGAAGCGCTCCATGTTGCGGCCGTTGACTAACACTCAAAGAACGCATGAGAAATAGTCTCACCCCCTAAGCACATCTCTCACACGCTTGGCCCCAAGGATACCCTTTTGGCCAACCCCGCTCCCATAGATAAGATACCATTGAGAAAACCTCATAGGAAAACATGAACCTTAGGCGGGACTTGAAGACCCTAGAACCTTATCCACCAGTTATGAATAAACCCATCGAGGTCGTCTTCCATCGAGCCAACCCTATTAGTAAATTCCGCCCGATATCCAGATTTCACCGTGTAGACCACCTTCCACTCTAGCCTCAAGCCCAAGTGGCTTCCGCTTGGGATCTTCCCCTCAAAATCTGAAGAATGACCTCATAGTCGATAGACCAAAAGAAATCATCAATCTTCGTTTTATCCCAACCATCTGGCCCTAGTAAGTTAGAAACTCGAGCAATCCTATGAGTCTCGAGGGGGATCGTAATCGGACGAAACCCTGGATTAGAGGGTATCCACGGGTCCTAGAAGATGAAAATATCAAGGTCATGCTCTACTCGCTAGATGACTCCCTTTTGAACCAAGGATCGAGCTCACAAGAGTCCATTCCACAAAGTAGAATGGTCGGACGTGACTGAGCTTCCCAAAGGGTAGCCGCGGGGAAATACTTGCTTCGGATAACTCTAGTCATAAGACAACCTCCCACTTTTAGAATCCGCCAAACTTACTTTTCCAATATCGCCTTGTTAAAAGACCTGACATCCCGAAAGCCCAACCCACCTGAACATTTCAGATAATAAAGCTAACCCTAATGTCGCTAATGGATATGGTGCGAATCCACATCCCCTCCCCACCAGAAGCGAGTTCTTAGCCTCTAAAGATTTTGAAGAGTTCCTTTCGGGTCCGAAAAAACCCTAAGGCAAAAGAAGGGATTGACTGGATAACCACTTGGATCAATACCTCTCGACCACCCAGGGATAATTTTTTTGCCTTCCTCCCTTGCAGCTTCTTTCGAACCCGCTCTCCAAGGAACCGAGACACCTCATTCTTACTCCTCCCTACAATGTTATTTAATTGTTAGTGAATGATATTTTGATTATTTTACGTTTTTTGGATGAAAAATTAACGTAAATATGATATCTCTCAAACCAATTTTTTCAGTAGTAAGACAAAATTTTGAATAGTTAAATGTAGTTAAACGAAATTCCCCCAATATAAATAATAATAAATAATAAAAATTGTTGCTCAATCGAGAATACATCCAGCTTCCACCAAACCCCTCTCTCGCTCGCTTTGTCTCTCTGCTCTGCGTCTCTCTCTCCAGAATCCATGGCTAACAGCAATTTACCTCGAAGAATCATCAAGGTTTTGCTTCGGATCTTATCTTTTCTTCCCGTTTGTACTTTTTTTCACGATTTTCTTCTTTTGATTTTTGGTTGTGTGATTCTGCGGATTGAATAGGAAACGCAGAGGCTTCTCAGTGAGCCAGGTCTGTCTTCTACCTCTACACTTTTCAAACTACTGTGTATTTTACTGTATATCAACTGTTATGGTGTGAGTTGAATCTGGAATGTTGTGTTCTAGTTGATGAACAAGCTCGAAGCTTATACATTTTTTATTTATTTATTTGTAACTACTAAGGTGTAGAAGTCGTAAAAGGTAAAGGTTCTTAGCTCAATTCTATCTGTTATTAATTGGATTGAGCCAGTGATTGGATTTGTTTCCTGAATTCAGAAGAACTAGATACTATTCGAGTTTGTAAAAGGTCATGACTCTTTGTGCTAACCAAATTGAATGGATGAATTTGAAGTTTGCATGGAATATAGGTGTGTGTGTGTGTGGATAATGTTTGTGATGGTGTAAATGTGGCGAATAGAAAAAGGTTCAGTAAGTAGTAGTAGATTGCTTACAGTAGGTTTAGGAAAATCATTTTCTGGATAGGGTGCTTGGCACTTATGCTTCTTCCTTATTTAATTCTTTGTAAAACGCTCTTATTAATTTCAGCTCCTGGAATTAGTGCTTCTCCTTCGGAAGAGAACATGCGATACTTTAATGTTATGATTCTTGGTCCAACGCAATCTCCTTACGAAGGTAACTGCCTAGTTGACTTTGTTTGTTAAATTAATGAATGTCTTACTCACAAGTTGATAAAATTTTGTGTTTGCGATTCAATTTTTCTGCCCCTTTAGTTATATCATAAATATTTATCTTTATAGTTGTTGTTTCTGTCAATGATTATTGTTTACCTCATTTAGATAAATAATGCAATCCTTTCTTTGATACTTGCATAGGTGGGGTTTTCAAACTGGAATTATTTTTGCCTGAAGAATATCCAATGGCTGCTCCAAAGGTACACCCATTTTTATTTGAGATTTCATCTTCTAAAACTGGAAGATGTTTCAGAACGTGAAATTATGCTATATTTGCATGACTATTTAGTTCCAGAGACATAATCCTGACTCATATTACCTAAAAGTTAGCTTTGCAGAACCAGGTGTGGAATGTGCTAATTCTTGCTTCATGCTATCTCTTTTTGAATTCCAGACTTGGTTAAGTGGGTTATGTACTAGGGGGTGCTAGGTTTGATTATATTAAGTTGTAAGCCATTAAAGGAACGTCCAGGCTCTCAGCCAAGATAATGTTTGTTATGTGCTGCTGTCTTATTCTACTTTTTTGTACATTTTTATGTTTGTTGTTTATATTATAAGTTCATTTTGGTTTCGTCAGCATTCTTACTCTTTCAATCTATTCTTTTACCTAATCGCATACAGTATCATATTCATGGGGTTTGGTCTTATTAGCAAATTCTTGACAATTTATCCTCTATTTTGTTTATCGAGGCTGTCAGTTGTGAATCCTTAATTGACACCATGCTTTTGATTGTGCAATTGTGTTTCTTGCAGGTTCGGTTCTTGACCAAAATATATCATCCTAATATCGACAAGGCAAGTAGCATCTCCTACCTGCTTCAACCTTCCCCTTTAATTTTATTTTGAGGTTTATCATGTTGATTCCAAATAATTCTTAATGCAGCTTGGAAGGATATGCCTCGACATTCTCAAAGACAAATGGAGCCCAGCCCTCCAAATCCGAACTGTGTTGCTAAGGTGGCTTAATACTGTCTCAATAAAGCAAAATTATTCTCTTTCTCAATAATCATATTCTTTTTCTCATTTATTTCGAAGGCAAAATATTTGAACTGGTATCGTTAACAAATACTACGTTCTTTACACGATCAGCATTCAGGCTCTTTTAAGTGCTCCAAACCCCGATGACCCGCTTTCTGAGAACATTGCAAAGCACTGGAAAACTAACGAGGTTGAAGCTGTTGAAACAGGTAAGAGGATGATGATATAATCATTTTACCATATCAGCTTTGGATGATCATCATCTATCATCTGTACTTAATTATTATTGTAAGTTTGTAACAAACGTTTGGCTGGATTCCCGCAGCCAAGGAATGGACACGTCTGTATGCAACCGGTGCATGATGGTGATGATGATGGGAAGTTACTGCTTACCAGTTGCCATTGAAGGTGCCAGATAGTTTCCTCCAGTTAAGGCCCTTGCCCTTAATTCAACAGATTTTCAGTTTTAATTTTCTTTTCATTGTCAGAATTCAAGGATCCTCTTGAGTTCATTACATTTGATCTTAAACTTGCTGTAGTCTTTACTAAGAGATTATACAAACTGAAAATCGCACAACAATTTTTTTGCTCAGACTAACATTTGATTTTGGCAGATGTTGAGAATAGTAATTTCAGCTGTGAAATTTTTTAGCGCTTATCCAAAAAAAGAAGAAAAAAAGAAGAAGCTGTGCGTGCTTTTTTTATGCAATTATGATGAGTAATTTTTACACCGGTCACTGGACAATTAATTATTTGGTCAAGTAAGCTTTGGTTATGTAATAAAGATCAATCATGGCGAATGTTGAGACAAAAACAAAAGAACAACATAGAGGAAGGAAGGGACAATGAAACGCTGAAACAACCAATGTGACGGCACTTACAATACAATTTACTTTGGTATCATCCTACTCAAATATGTTGACTCAAGGTCTACAAATACAACATTTTTGAAAGAGATGAGGAGAGTGAGTCATGGCAGAGAAGCTAGCTGGAGGGATAGTGAAGAAGGGTCACGAAGAAGGCATGAAACTGGCAGTTTCACTTCTGGAAGAATTTGAGCTGCCATTGGGGCTCCTCCCCCTCGCGGGCGTGGTGGAGGTTGGTGTCGTGAAGGAGACGGGGTACATGTGGATTGTGCAGCAAAAGAAAGTGGAGCACGAGTTTACGATGATTAGCAAGCTCGTGAGCTATGACACCGAGATCAGCGGGTACATGGAGAAGAAGAGGATCAAGAAGCTCAAGGGAGTGAAGGCCAAAGAGTTCCTGGTGTGGCCTCCGGTTGGAGAGATTGTGGTTGACGATCCGCCAACCGGGAAGATTCACTTCAAGAGCCTTGCCGGAATCACCAAGACCTTCCCGGTTGAGGCATTTGCTGCAGGCCGGTAGTTGCGTGCTAGAGGATGCACTTATGGAGATGGATGTGTGAAGGCCCTATTATTAGACTATATGAATAAGACTTTGGTGCACCAATTGTATTTTTAAACCTATGTTCGTTAAGTAAATACAATCATAGCAATGCAGGCTTCTTATCCAACAGCACCAATATGTTATGTGTAATATACGTATTCATCAGATGTATGTACAGTCTGTGACTTATTGTAATCAATGATACAAGTATTGAAAACTTGATTACTCTTCAGTACACAATCTCACAGCCACAAAAAGGGTCAAGAAAGAATGCAAAAAACGCCGTTGCCGGGGATCGAACCCGGGTCACCCGCGTGACAGGCGGGAATA
>JAYMTN010001788.1:0-12110 GCA_036897425.1 Erodium trifolium
TCAAAGCAGCCGGTCCTAGTGTATGTCATTAAGTTGAGGAACGAGGAGGAGGTCTGGGATCAACAGATGGAGGCGCTACAGCCTCCTCTAGAAGAATGAGAAGACCCGGCGGGGGTGGGAAGTCCTGTAAGGGGACTATACCCACAGACCTGGGGCGGGCGGTGCTGGGATGGCTAGGGAAAACCGCACTCAAGGCACAACACATTTGGTTTAGGTATTTATTTGGTGTTAGCCGAATAGAATTAATTGTTAGTCGGTTTAGTTTTGTTTGGTTTCATATTTTTGAATGGTCGGTAAGAGGTTGTCCTCAGTTTTGTTTGCGAAACAAAGCAGGCTATCTTCTACGGGTCCAAGATTGCTGGGCCTGCTACAACCGGCCCAGACACTATTTTGGTGCCCAGGGCTTGTACGCCCTACTTTGTATGGTTCCTATTATGCAGTAATGCACCTCCTCACTTACCCGTTTCAAAAAAAAATCTAATACTGTTGCTTTGAAAGAAAAAAATATATTTAATTTAATTACATACTCACTAACTCACCAACAAAATTGCTCAAAAAAAAACTCACCTACAAAAGATTGTGTATAACTGATTTAAAAAATTATAATATTTTTGTGAAAACAATCTCGCTTTTTCCTTCACGCCAAAAATTAAGCAAACCATATGTAATGATCCTTAAAACTTACAAGAGAAATTGATAACTAAAATTACTTTATTCAAACTGAAATGGTTAAGGTCCAATTACAGAGAACCCACGCTTGCTCCAAGCTGGGAATACCTTGCTACAAGGTCTCTACAATTTTCTCCATAAACCCTAAACAACAACTACTGCAATACTAATACCTGAACATCTACGATGGTCCCCTCCCTTGTCTGAGCTGCCTTCTCCTGAATGGCTCTCCTCTGTACCCACGAGCTCCACTTTGTCCTCTCTGCCCCTTTTTTCAACCTGCGTCTCGACCTCACGAGGAAGACGTGATCTCCTTTTCCCAAATGATCCAAACGACGACGTTAGCTTCATTTGTTCCTTCTGTATTGATGGGTTGTCATACTTAAGCCCATTTTGTGTCTTCGCAGGCCCATGATCCGTTGAGATCCTGATAAAGAAGTACCAAAACAAAGTCTTATTTTGAAAATATTGGTGTGTCTTCCCTGTCGAGTGCTCCTTTTATAGGAAAAATTGTCTACTTTTAGTGCTTCACAGATGAAGAATCATGGTTGATGCCTGATAGGGAGCAAATATGAAAGTGAACAATGAAAGTTGTCATTGCATTATTTCACTTTTTCTATTCTATTTCGTCCTTTTGCAATCGGTTGATTTGTTGTTTTTTGTCTTCAAGCACCTAAATAATAGTGCCTTGTTTAAAACATGTGTTGCTGGTTCTGAGTAGATTTCCTGCTAGCGACTGACCAGGAACCTTACGCGGAAATTCGATTTTTTTCATTGTAAAAATTGGTTTCGAATTGGATTGTTTACATTTGGACCAAAACATTTTTTCCAAGTGTTTTGATCTTTGGACCGGTGATTAAGGTCAAAGTCCCCAACATGACATATAAAATTGATGTAGATGAATTGAGGCAATGAGTATCGGAGATGGAAGAAATGACGGTAATGTAGAGATGGAAAAAGATGAGAGAACAAAAAGCGAAAAGCGGAGGAGAGGACCATGTTTATACGCATCCATTTCCTAACCCATAACCCATCTAACACTAGCCCTAACCCTACCCATATGACATATATAGGTAGGGTTAGGGTTAGTGTTATTTTAGTATCAAAAGACAAAACCACCCTCTAACTTGGCCCCACATCCCCAAACAGACTCTTAAAAGTTACTATATATCACAACAAATATATAATTTAAATTTTAAAATATAAAATAAAGTTTAGATTCCTCTCCCAATGCTCTATGCCCAGTTGTTTGCTGCTGCTTCTCTTTCTGTCACTTTCCTCACTAACCCACCACTTTCCCAACACATTTTCCTTCTCCCCAAACACCTCCCTCCTCCTCCTCCTCTTCCCTAGATTTCTCCTCCGCCACTTCACTTGCCTTCCTTCATTTTCGACTTTTCACCAAAGCTCTATATTCCCTTAAAACACGTGCTCTTTTTTCTCTCTTTACAACAGTCCCGATCGAGTTCTCGCCTTCCCTCTTGCTTGGTTTTCAATTTTGAACCTTAAAGGAACCTACCCAGAAGCTGTGCCTTCTTCTTTTCTTTTTGATTGAGTAGCAGATGATTTTTGCTTTTCTCGTTCGCTGCTGGATTTGGGATTAGGGTTAGTGTTTAGTTCTGCTCCGTGCTGAAGAAAATAAAAATGCCGCCGGAGGAGGACATGGCTCCGGGAGCTGAGGGAGGGATTCAGTATTCGTTTGCTGTGGAGTACCAGGGCCCGCCTGTGACCTTCGATCTCCCCCGGGCGGTTCCCATCAACGTCGATCGGATTCCGGTGGCTGCGGTGGTGAAGCAGGTCTCTTTCCCCGAGAGGTTGGCGTTGCCGGTGGTCCAGCCGCTGCTGGCCGTGGCCGACCCCGTCACCAAGAAATTCTCCAAGGAGTTGAAGAAGGCTGCTTCAGATGCTACGGTTTCCCCAACCTCCGTGATTGCGTTCGACCGGAGTGCCGAGATCGGCCGCGATTGCGTCTCCAAGGAGTTAGATTTGGGTTCGGAAACGACTGTGTCGCCTACGTCTGTGATTGGGTTCGAGGAGCGTGTGCCGGAGAGCCACCGTGACTGCGCGTTGTCCGGCGAGTTGAGCAGCTCCAGCGCGTTGGATTTTAACAATGGACGTTATGAGTCTGGGGAGTTGTCAGATGTAGCAAACAGTTCGAGGGCATTGGGGTTGTCGTCGTCTCTCAGCCACGAACACTCGCAGGAGCTGATAGGAGGAGCTAGGAGCTCGAGCACCATTGAGTTTTCAGACAGTTTCGACAAGTCTCGGGGAAGCTCGAGCGCTCTTGGGGTTTCAAATCGTGGGAAAGAGAGTTTAGATTTCAATGATTTGAATCAACCAGATTGGGGATCGAGCGAGTCAGTACTGAGTTTGGACTATCCCTCTTCTCGGGTCTCTTCACACAGGGCCGTGGATTGCCACAATGAGCCAACCTGTGATAATAGGAGACCCCCTATTGTAACTTTCAGGGACATCCAATCCGATGAAGATGTTGATGAAGAGTTTAGTCAGGATGAGCCTCAGGTTATGCGGCCAAAAAGAGAGCCTCGAACCAAAGGGAAGAAAGGGTCTTGCTACAGATGTTTGAAGGGAAGCAGGTTTACAGAGAAAGAGGTATGCATCGTTTGTGATGCAAAGTATTGTAGCAATTGTGTACTTAGAGCCATGGGGTCTATGCCGGAAGGAAGGAAGTGTGTTACTTGTATTGGGTTTTCTATCGATGAGTCTAAAAGAGGGAGCTTGGGGAAATGCTCCAGAATGCTTAAGAGGTTGCTTAATGACTTGGAGGTTCAACAGATAATGAAGGCTGAAAAGTTATGTGAAGCAAATCAGCTACCACCAGAGTATGTGTGTGTGAATAGCACTCCCCTTTGCCATGAGGAGTTGGTTGTATTGCAGAGCTGCCCGAATCCACCGAGGAAGCTGAAACCAGGAAACTATTGGTATGATAGAGTATCCGGCCTATGGGGAAAGGTAATTATGCCGTCCTTGGTGAAAACTTGTTTTTGTGCTAATTCCATTGATTTTGTCCATCATTCAGGATTTTAATGGATCTTTTGAATTAAACAGGAAGGGCAAAAGCCTTCCAAGATAATTAGTCCTCATCTGAATGTTGGTGGTCCCATCAAGGCAGATGCTAGCAATGGAAACACTCAAGTTTACATAAATGGACGGGAAATAACGAGCGTAGAGCTTCGAATGTTGCAGGTTAATTTTTTTGTGTGTGTTTTTCATAGGGACTGTATAATAGTTATATGCTGACATTATAAAAGATAATCTTGTTGTACAATGCAGTTGGCAGGTGTTCAATGTGCAGGAAACCCACACTTCTGGGTGAATGAGGACGGGTCATACCAAGAAGAGGGACAAAAGAATACAAAAGGATACATTTGGGGAAAGGTATGATTTTATTTTTGTATACATGTATGCTGGGGTTTGAGTCACCTTCAGTTTTCCTTCCAAATACATTTAATGAGACATTTAATTGGTTTACTTATCAGGCTGGAACAAAGCTGGTTTGTGCTTTCCTGTCATTGCCTGTTCCTTCTAAATCTTCAAGTCAGTATGGAGAAGAAGTGAGTAATCTAGTTAGCAGAAGTGTCCCTGACTACCTTGAACGCAGAACACTTCATAAGCTTCTATTAGTTGGCTATAATGGGTCTGGGACGAGCACTATATTCAAGCAGGTAGTTCCAGTTCCAGATTGATATCCGTCGGATCCAGCTTTCTCGTGTTTGAATTTTTCTTGTGTGCAGATTCTATTTGGCTGCACTAAAATCAGTGAACGGCTAAATGTTTCAGATAATTGCCATATCCCTTTTCGCACATCTACTTTAAGTTGACAGTTACCTCGTAAAATAGATAACTTCTATTGCATGTGACACTGACAGTAAATTGATCTGTTAGATACACGGTACTTTTCATCATTGTTAGAATTTGGAACCTTATTTCTTGAGCCCCATCTTTTCACCTTGGAAGAAAAAAGTACTGGGCAGTGTCTGATTATAATTTATATAATTAGAGATCAAAGTGAAGAACTCTTCAACATCTTATTTTCACCTCACTCAGTTATGCATGGCCATTTATATTTCTGAAGGCAAACTAAAGAATGATAGAATGGAAATACAACTAGGTAGATGGACCCTGAAGCCCACATTTGATATAGCTCCTGTGATGCCATTTAGTCACTACCTATACAAATTAGTTTGTTAATTAAATGATATGATGCATGTTTCAGGCTAAGATTCTTTACAAAGCCACCCCTTTTTCTGAGGAAGAACGAGAAAATATCAAGCTGACAATCCAAAGTAATGTGTATGGCTATCTTGGCATTCTCCTTGAAGGCCGTGAGCGATTTGAAGATGAAAGTTTCGCTGAAATGAAAACAAAGCGAATTTCTGATAGAACTGGCCCCACAGGTATAGGTGCAAACTGTTTTCCTTACTTTCATGTATATGTACTTCTTTGGTTGCCAGGTATCTCTCTTTTGCTCCACATGCCAAATTCATGTAGATATTGGTACTTGGACTTGAGTGTGAATATGCCTAATCCTCAAATGTATGATCATGTTCACATACCTAAATTATTGAAGTGCCTATTAACAATGGGAGCAGTTCATGAAAAATCACTTAAATGAATCATCCAAAATTTCCTCTTGGGGAAATGGTCATTCTCTTTTTCTGGTAGAGGTGTGAAGCACATTAGTGGACCTTACAACAATAAGTATGCTGAACATGCTTGTATCCATCCCAATGTCATGATATATTGTTCATGGAGTGTGTCACTACTTGTGACTTTTGAGTTCCCTGCCATCTGTCAATTTTAGCCTTTGGAGAAGTAAGGTGGTGTACAAGTACTGTAATTCCGGGGTATAGGGTAACTGTCTCAGTCATTGCTGCAAAACTCATGCTAATCAATTTTCTTTTTTCTATTTTATTAGAGAGTGGATAACTTTTCGTCAGACTGTAGAACATATCATGACTATCCTGAAGTATGTGTGTGAAGGCTTTTGTATTGTTTGGTAAGGGAAATATAAGAATCAGCATGTGAGAGTTGGTTGGCATCATCAGTAAAAGAAAAACAGTTCATTGAAGATTTGGATTACTGGTTTCCATTCTATTACTTGTTTTTTTATTACTCCACTAGTAATGTGTTGTTAGGGTTCTACTAGAGTTCAATTAGGATCCTGGAAGAGAAGTAAAAGATAAGGTAAAAGTTACCTATTTTACCTGGGTTGGGAAACGGTGATGGGTAGGGTTGTTTTGAAGATGTATTTATTTAGGGGTTAAATGCCAAAAGTTACCCTTATGCATTGGTCATGTGCGGAAAACTACGTCAAGTTTAAAGTGTTAATTGCCAAAAGTTACTCTTATGTATTGTCCACGTGCGGAAAACTACCTTATGTTTTGTCCATGCTCTTAAACTACCCTACCTTTTGTCCATGGTCTTTTGTTACAAAAAACTAACAGGAGGACCTGAAATGACTATTTTACCCTTCTGCATTTGAATTGAATTTTAGACATAAATTGAAAGACAATTATCTTTTGCCTACGGTCTTCTGTTACAAAAAAACTAACAGGAGGGTAAAAAAGTCACTTCACGTCCCGTTAGTTCTTTCTAACAGAAGACCGTGACCAAAAGATAGTGTATCTTATTGGTCACTTTTAAATTCAGGGTAGTTTTCCTCCCGTGACCAATACATAAGGATAATTTTTGGCATTTAACCCTTTATTTAGAGTAAGGACTGATTTCATGGTGGTTTTCCATTTTTGTTTATTCCCCAATTTTATAAATTCCAAATGCATCTGTAAGACTAGTTCAAGAAGTTTGGCAACTTCCTCCTCTTTTTTTTGGAATCTGATAAGAATGAACACCTGAGATAGCAAGGGCATTGTAATGGTTTTATTTGATGCCAAATCACTAAATTTTAATTGTGTATTGGGTTATGATCAGTGTGACCATACGAGTTATTCTGTAGTGGCTAAAATGTGTTTCTGGTAAACAGCAGGGGATTCTGATGGCAATGAAAAGTCTATCTATTCTATTGGCCCAAGGCTGAAGGCATTCTCTGATTGGCTCCTCAAAATAATGGTGTCAGGCAGCTTGGAAGTTATTTTCCCCGCTGCAACTCGTGAATATGCACCCTTGGTGGAAGAGTTGTGGAATGATGGAGCCATTCGCGCAACATATGACCGGAGAAGTGAACTGGAAATGCTACCCAGTGTATCTTATTATTTCTTAGAACGGGTAAGGCCATCTTATGTTTGCTTGGCTTTTTAAGCTAAGAACATCTTTGGTTATGTTTATGTTTTTTAGTAATCGTTTTGCTTGTGCTTAATATAATGACCTTTAACTTTTTTGTGTACATACATTTTTCCGGCTGGAGGTCAAAATGTGTAAGTGAAGATGTTTGTGATTGTCATATATGACACTCCAGAACACATTGCCTGACCGAGAACATGGATGCTAAGCATACATGATGATACAAGTTATGAAATCATAGTACAACTAGGTATTTTATAAGAATCATTGTGCTGGCAAATCTCACAAGCATGTCGAAAAAAAGTTAAGAAAGATAGATACTCACAAGCATATTGAAAAAATGTTAGGAAAATATGATTTGATCATTTGAACATTAAATAGCTACTCACAAGCATATTGAAAAAAAGTTAAGAAAGATAAAATATAACAGTTATATGATGTAAAATTAGAAATTGTATGATTCCATTTGAAAAGTTGGGAGAAAAAGGCCTGATATGGTTGGATGATAGAAATTGTTAGAGTTTAGTTTATTTGCCGTTACAACTTACAAGTATTTCCTATTCCTAGTTTAGTTTGGTTCCCTATGCTATTTAGTATTAGTATTACTATTTCTTATATAGTATAGATTTAATCCCTGTTTAAAGGGATGTTCTCATTGTATTGAAACGAAGAATCATCAATAAAAATGTAGAATTCAACAGAAATAAACAAAGACTGCAGAATACCGGTAATTTAAGAGGCAATGAAGTCATATAATTCCATAAGCTCTTGAAAAATGAAGTTTTATATGCTAGTTTAGTGATGACATGGACAAACACTGATTGTTAAAGGTTAACGGAGGCCTAGCTTGGTCCCCATGTGATCTGTATTGTTCTTTTCAGATTATGTGTAGTAGTTAATCACCATTATTCATCTTCTTGAATCATGATAGGTTAATAGGATAAGCTGTATCTGTCATCATAGCTGATCAACATAATCATTCTTGCTTATCAAAAAAACATAATCATTCTTGGGAATTCATAAATGCTTAACCAAAATTTGGTGATGAGTTCAGCAGTACGTTTATACATATGCAGTCAGCTGAACTTAAGATACCTAAACAGATCCTTGATATGCTGCATTTAGGTTCTTGCTATATTTCAGACATCTAGGGACATGCCAAATTGACACAAGAAAACTCATTCAAACCCACCATAAGGCTACCCTTTTGTATGAATCCCAATGGCATAAGGAAACAGTACTGTAACTTCTAACACTGGCATAAGCTCAAATTATGATATCAACAAGACTTCTGCATTGGCTAATCATTGAGATTATTATTCTCTTTAAGTATAACCTTGTTTGAGTCGCAGCCAATTTCCTAATTAAATGTAGATTCCCTTACTTGAGAGTATTAGTACAATATGCTTAAAATATCCTAACTTTGGGAGATAAGGAAATAACCAACATGGTAGGAGTGTAGTCTCTCTCTCACTAAAGTATTCTTTTGAATAATTGATTCTTCTAGATTGAATATCTTTATCCTAAAGTAGAGACAGTTATAATAAAGCAAGCGCTATCAGGTTTAGTTGTTACAAAATTTGGCAGTTTTAATCATCTTACTGAAACTCTTTAATTTTGAGTTTGTCGTCCTTATAACTTATACTATGTTTTTTGTCTAACCTGGAGTCAAATCCTTGCTGCCTATTGCTGATTTTTGTTTTATATAATTCTCTCCAGGCTGTTGATGTATTGAAACCAGACTACGAACCCTCAGATTTAGATATCCTATATGCCGAGGGTGTGACTTCGTCAAATGGGCTTGCTTGTGTGGACTTCGAATTTCCCCACTCAACACTAGATGCTGTTGGCGCTGATGATCAACTCGAATCATTGCTTCGGTAGGTTCTAACATTTTTTTTGCAGTTCTGGTGGTTGCATGTTTATATGAATCTCATTTCAAATTATTTTGCCACTTGACAACCTGATATCTGTACTAGTATATCTTGGAGGGGGAATTCCTAAACTGCCCCCAATGAGAAAAAAACGTGGCACGGGCTGCCTTGTGAATGGTGCACGGTCGATTTTTTTTACATTACCTCAAAATGGATGGAAAAAGACAGGATATTCTGTTAAACTGGACGGAATATTCTATATGTGATCATGTGCAAGGCACATGAAGCTTGTTTTTTTAAATACCTAAAATATCCCTAAACTTTCCCAACCCTATAAGCCCTAAAATGGCTTGATTGAAGTTGTATCACCAGCCCCTCGCCGCAGTCCTTGTGACCTTTCTGGAGTTGATATACAAATTGCCATTGGAACCTCCTTCTCACGCTCTTCGGTGAATCCGACTGACAAAATATGGGATTTAGTCTTCCGATGACATGCGGCTATGGCAAAAGGCGTAGTCTAGATCGATGCTGAAATTGAATGCCATATCTGCGATTATCAAAGCTTGAGGTCGTCGAGAATTGAAGCTTGAAGGACATATCTGGAAGAGTTGAAGCTCGAGGTCGCCAAGAATTGAACTCGAAGGCCAGATCTGCAAGAATCAAAGCTAGAGGTTGGTGAGAATCGAAGCTCGGGGATTGACGCCGATATAATTGAAGCTTGAGGTCGCCTCAGTCCAGATAGACGTCGTCCGCCTTGAATTCTGGTGAAGTCGCCGGAATACGAGAGGAAGAAGATGAATTGATATTCAAATGTTTCTATGATTTTTTTTTCATTTTTAATAAATATTTTAAAATAATTTAATTCAGATTTCTAATCTATAATTTTTTAAAAATAATATAGATTTTATATAATAATAAAATACTTTGTCCAAAAACTTAATATCTCAAATCTGATTGTTTTTTCAAATTCTCATTCAAGGATATGAGTGTTTTGTTTTTTTGGTCTTTTAAGTTACGAGGGCAATTTTGTGACTTTGCACCCTAAACTAGCTGAACTTAAAGACACTGTGCACCATTCATAAATCAGTTTTTCGTCCTTTCCCAATTCAATTGGGCAGTGTTTATGGATTCCCCCTATTTTCTAAAACAATATATCCTGTCAAGTGCAAGCAAAACATTTAACACCTAGGAATGTCTTGTTTGAAATAGGGAACTAGATTATAGTTATCCTAAACATTTGTTTATGGATTTGTTCTCAGGTACCAACTAATAAGAGTACATGCTAGAGGAATTGGAGGAAACTGCAAGTGGCTAGAGATGTTTGAAGATGTTGGAATTGTTGTTTTCTGTGTTTCATTGAGTGACTACGACCAGTGTTGTGTTGATGAGAACGGGTCTTTGACGAACAAGATGGTACTGAGTAGGAAGTTCTTTGAGAGCATAGTTACTCACCCGACCTTTGAACAAACGGACTTCCTTTTGATACTGAACAAATTTGATTCATTCGAAGAAAAGATAGAACAGGTACCCTTATCTCAGTGTGAATGGTTTGATGATTTTCACCCACTGATCAGCAGACATCGGTCCAACAGTCACAGCACCAACATCAATCACAACACTTCATATGGTCACCTGGCTTTCCACCATGTTGCAGTCAAGTTCAAGAGGCTATACTCATCTCTCACTGGGAAGAAGTTGTATGTTTCTCCAGTGAAGGGGTTAGAGCCTGATAGCGTAGATGCAGCCCTTAAATATGCAAGGGAGATTTTGAAGTGGGAGGAAGAGAGAATGAACTTCAGCTTGAGCGAGTACTCAATGTACAGCACCGAGGCAAGCTCCTTCTCTCACTGAGGCGCGTAAGTACCTCTATATCAATCATTACTGCTGTTGTACATAGAAGTTAGAATGGTATTATGTAAATGTATTAGAGAAAAGGTTCATTTCTTCCACAAACTATTGTAGCTAAGATTTTCAAGACCATTGTAGGTATCGTCTTGAATGCCATGCTAATATAGTGTGTAATTATCTATTGGCAAGGTAAGGTAGCTAGGCTGAAATGTTCTATCTTCATGTTTTAGTTTTGTTTGTGTTCCCCGCCAACTTTATTGTACACGATAGATGATATTCAATTGTAATGAATGATCTGAACCCGTTATGGGTCAGGTTTGGAGTCAGATGTATACATATTCCAACTTTCTTCCTATATATTGTTTTTTTTTTCATTTGAGAATCAGAAGTTTGCAGGGTTATCAAATCTGATATGTAATTTTAACTTCTCAGACGACTTGTTATCAGATTGCTACTATGCTTGAGACCGGCATGTAAGACCAGAACCCGATATCAACTAATTATCATCGAAATGTAGCAAAGCACAGTTCCTGGCTTCTTCTTCCACACAATGAACACCTAATCTCAAATCATCAATGTATAATTGTGAAGATAGAAACTCTCAAAACATGAACTTTGATTCTAGGCAGCTCAAAGATGCAAACATCATCTTCTTGAAGCTGATTTACAGTGGTAAAAATCCTCCAGTCTGTACACATCCTACCTCCTGCTTCCTTATTATTGATTATATAAGAACACTGTCACAGGCCATTTCCTTCTCCCCCCTTGAAGCAACCCTCCACCTCTCTCCTCCCGATGTAATCCTTCAGAAACATAACCGGTATAGCCAGCCATAGCATCACAATTATACTTACAAATGGTTCACTCAGTGCTGCTTAATTTGGTGATCTATAGAGGTTCTGGTTCAACCCTTAATGACCCACAAACCCTTTTGAAAGAAATCCATCTTTATGGATCAGGTTACAACTGTGAACGAATGGTACTCGTCGTGAAGATGAGGAAAGTCAAGCAACATGAGAAGCAACTTGAACAACTAACCAGACAACGGGACAGGAAACTCGATCAACATGACAAGATGCTCACACAACGGGACTAGTTACACAACATACTTATTGAATGGGATATGAAGGATCAATCCAGAATGACAGAGGACTCGCTGGATCGTCATCTGGCTAGAGTAATTGATCTTGTGATACGTAATTTCTATATTATTTACAGTGACAATTCTGAAATCTCAATCCAACCTCATCCTTTGGGTGACACACCTTTGCACAATACTGCTAAATAATCAGCTTTGTTACTCATGAACTACCCACCTACCAATGCCGAGCTAGGGCGATATGAATTTTTACCACTGCTGCATAGGGAAGAAAAAGACACTCATAGCATAAATAGACAAGGCTTCTAACACTGATCGAACCATTACCTCTTCCACACACACACACACAAACCCCCCCC
>JAYMTN010001789.1:0-12109 GCA_036897425.1 Erodium trifolium
TAGTTCTGGAAAAACGGGGATGGGTTAGGGGGAGAACTGGAAGCGGAAAATGGGTACTTGGGTCTCGGGGCCGGAGCCAGAGCCGGAGTCGGAGTCGGAGCAGGTGATGGAGCCTGAGCAGGAGCGGGAGGAGACGAATGTGGAGGAAGAGACGGTGGGTCGGAAGGAGGCAGCGAGACTTGAGGGAAGAAGGGGCCGTGGAAGATCCGGCGGCCGGGGGCGGAGGTGGGTGCGCAGGATAAGGGGTGGGAAGCGCACGCTAAGAGGAAGAGAACGGGGAAGAAGAATGAGGAAGTGGGCATTGTGGTTTCTTTCTGCTCTGTGTTGTGAGTTGTGACTTGTGAGTGGAAGAGACTAGAGTAGAGTGTAGTGGTGTTTGTTTCTCGGGAAACAAGGGAGGGAAAATGGGATGAAGCACATCCAGCTAAGATTCTCTATTGTTTCTCTCTCTTTCTTTTGCCCCTCATTTCACACGGCAACACTTTCTTCAGGATCTACTGACATAAATTTTGAATGATTCTGACTCCATACTTCAAGTATAAATTGGCTTTATCCTAATTCCTAAGAGGTACTATTCGACCTAGGGCTGGGCCACCACCACTAATCGGAAACCGCACCGGAAAACCCGAAACCGAAAAATTAACGGTTGGTTGTGGGTTCTTGACGACCGAACCGGAAAGTTAACGGTTGGTTGTCGGTTCTTAAAACGTCAAACCATCGGTTAATCAACCAAACCGTTACTGTTCATCATATACACGTGGCTTCATAATAGCCATTGATTGGTTTCACTGTGAAAAATTGGTTTTGGGTTGGGACTGGTTCCAAAATATGTCAAACCGATAATATCAGATTGGGTTCGTAAAGATTTTCATTGGGTGGTTAACCACCCAATGCCCACCCCTAATTCGACCTATATTATTTGAAAATTGGTAAAAATACCCGTAACATGAAATGTTTTTTTGTTGAATTTTAAAAGTGGAAAAAACTCCCCCCCCCCCCCCTCAAAGGCTTTATCAAGAAGCGCAAAAACCTTGGTCGTCGCAAGCCTCGCAAATCGATCGTTATTCCGATGGAAGTCATCCCTTCTCGTTCTTTGCACAAAAAAATCGAAAGCTATACGTTCTTGGGAGCTATGCAAATATTTAGGCTTCACAACCTCGACTTGTGATGAAGATGTCTTTAAGATTTTTCATAATTCCCCTGATTTTTGGAGCCTTTCCCCTAGCTTTGCCCTTCTTGTTTTTCTTTTAGCTCTTTCTCCTCTTCCCTCTTGTAATTTCTCTTTCGAGATTTTGTCTCGGATTGATGATAAAATCGTCCTTTTCTTGGATAAAAAAAAAAGGATCTATAAGGTACAAACTTAATTTTGAATTCTATCTAATTTAAGCACTTATATTATATTTATCATGTGATCAAAATAGAAACTTTCGATGAAATGTATTCTGGTCAATATAAGCTCTCTTGCTAATAAATTTTTGTGATTTCTTTAGTTTAACATTCAAAGAGTTTCACAAAATATAGTGAATTTCTTTAATGATTCCATAAACAACAAAATGGTGCACATAAAAACAAGGATTCTCTCTCCAACCAAAGTAACCATTAAAACCTCAAAAAAAAAAAGGTGATGATTAATATATAATCTATCAATACAAAATCAACACAAAATTATCGTAACTTATTTAATATTTGTAGGCGGGTTGGGTTGCATGCGGATTAGAATTCCTTGATCCCTACCCGCCCACTTTCTAGTGGATTTGGAAATTTTCATCCACAATCTGCAGATGAGACCCATTTGGATCACCATTCGGGTGGATGAGCTGATGGATCAGATTTACCAGTAGATATGCACACCCCTAACCGACATTCTAGCCTAAGAGACAAACTCTTATTAGGCAAATTAGGAGGACAACATAAGAAACAACAACAATTGAGTATAATTAAGTAGGAGTAAGAATCTTGATCCATTGAGATATGAAACTTGAGTTATCCGAGATCGAGAAGAGTCGCGTCTATAGATCCCGAAAAAACTGTGGAGATAAAAGAGCTCATAAAAAGGTAGCCACTTGAAACCCTAAACAGTACAATGACGACACAAGCACCAACAGGGCACGTAGAAAGCGGCGACAAGAATATATGGAGACAGACATGCTCTTAGGTCATTAACGCGAGAGATAGAAAACTTGGGTTGGTAACGTTATTACATAGGGAAATTATCATTTTATACAAACATGAAATTTTGGGGGCTCAAAATGATACCCGAATGATTTCTAAGATTTGCGGCTCACTTCAGAAGAAAGTCAATAAGACCGTTTTTAATTTTTTTTTTAAATCTGGTCTTAATTCTCACAGCATCCACGATAGTAAACTAGATGTATGGAGCCATGGTAAGAGCTCTTTTTGACTCTCTCTTCTCCATACCACTAGCTCCTATTATTGCCTCTCCATTGGCAAATCATGACTAGTGGTATGGAGCCATTGTTTGTAAATGTGTTGGAACAAAATAACATTATCTCTCCTCTAAAATGCCTTACATCGACGGCACAAGTCGTAGTAGGATCCTACCATGACCAATACTCTCTCCTCAAATTTGGTTATTTCTCTCTCCTCAAAAATCTCAACAATGACTTTCACCACGACCATAGTAGGTGCTCTAAGAGATGACTAAGAACATATAGTTAAAATAAGTTTTTCATTGTATCGAAATTCAACATAAAGATAAAATGTGAATAATGAGTGACAAGAGTGGATAAACCGTGACACTAATGAATTAATATCAATAACCATAGTGCCATTTTACAAGTGTAGTAATTAAACCGACAAGAGAACAAATATGGCTATTAGTTAATGCTCACTTCCCACACAAACAATTAGTTAATCAAATGAGTCAAAGAACAAGTTGAAACACAAACATGGGAATTTGCTAATCATGTGTACTGATTAAACAAGGTGATTAATAATCAATTCACACATAATTAGACACAACTGAACGTGTGCCCATATATGCCTGTCGTAGAATGTGCTCGGCACTCTTATTCACATATATTCATTTATCTGTGATATGTTTACAGTACATTTTATAACTAATATAATAATTGACTTATGATTACAGTTTAGTACAATATGATTAACATTAAAGGCCTTGAGATACGATATCACAAACAAACAAAAAAACAGACAAATTTCATAACAAAACAATAGATATTCAAAATGAAATAACAGCAGCCTATAATGTATTTAGTTGAACATCATCTCAATATGTAAAAGGCAACTTTTCTTATATAATGTATAAATATTCAAGTTGAAATTTAAGTAAAGAGAAAATTTCCCACCCTAACTTATAATTTTATGCAAAACCATCCAACACTGGTCATACTTTATGACCTTTTTCTCTTCATTTTAAGACTTTGAGGGCATAGATTTCTCCAAAGGTCCAACATTTTGCATTAAAAGGAGGTGACCACTAGCCACTGAGAGCTAAAAGTTTTGTTTCATGATTATCATCAATAAACGATTCAAAAAAAGTTCACCTAACCAAATCCCACTGACCTAAATAACCCATGACCCACAAATTTGAAAAGGATACATTTAGATCTTTTTCACAATTGCATGATTTCAAATTATAGGGTCAGGACGAGACGAGAAATTAATCCTCGTACGAAACAAACAGAACTAAAGCAAATCAGAAAAGAAAAAGAAAAAAACTAAGTACAATATTTTTTTTTAGTTTTAGCAAACTTTAACACTATCAACAAAAAACGTCACTCTAACACTTGACATGTTCTCTCATTGCATGCAACAACAAGCTCTGGAAGTGTCAAGGAATAGAAAAACACCCTTAAACAAGGAACAATCCACAAAATATTGTGAGTGTATAGTCAGAGTACCCTGTGTTAGCAAGTCATTTTCTAATGTAACTCAACCCTTCTGAAAGCCATTATTTCAGAAGTCAATGTTACTACAATAGTCATAATATAATGTTCCAGCTTGAACATTTAGGTCAATTCATAATATAATGTTAAAAAGGAACACAAAAACAAGTCTCTGGTATGAAGAACAATAGACAACGTGACTATTCTCAACCCCATGTGGGGCTTACAAAAAAATATTTGACCATTTTTCGGGGTTCATTGGAAAATATACATATTACCTTACCCTTACAACCCCTTTTATAGACACTTGGACATGTTAGTTATCGTTCCGACAAAATGGGGTATTCCTAGAACTCGACAGCTCAAAACCCTAGTTAAGCTCGGATATGGGAACAACACTGGACTTCTAAAAAAAGGGAAAAGTCTACAACAATTTGTAACTTCTGTCCAATGCTCCATACAACTGAAAGAAAAAACAATCAATCCAATTATATCGCACCCGTGTTATGACACAAAGTTCATTTTCAAAATAAATATATGTTGTACCTTGCCTCCTAATTTTCTTAAATGGCTAGTCATCTTCAATAAGTGTAATCAGTTCAGAGGTCACTCTGCAATAGACAAAAACGGTTATAGAAATTGAGTGAATAAGGCTGTAAAGTTTACAAGAGATTCATCCATAAACATATTTTTCATTTGAGCAACCGCTGTTTAAGCAAGAGAATATAGTTAAAGGAAGTGACTCAATAACCCCAAAACTTTATATTCCTAAATGAACCAACAAACATCAATGGGGTCAATGCATGCATGATATACGAATACAGTAACATTTATGAAATAACATTGGAAAGATATAGATGGGTACCTCAAGCAATTTGAAGACGTAAGCGCAAGACCACTTCAAACTCTCAATGACAACCAACCGAAGATAATATAAAAACTATATACTCCATCATTTTAGCCTGCTACCTTTATTGCACACATTTCATCAATTTTTGAGCTCTTATGCTGAAACAAAATTGTTTATACGATGAACATCATTGAGCAAAAAGAATGGGAGAAGACATGGTAACTGAATGCAAAGCATGAGAGAAATCGAGTACTAGCCTACCAGGACTCAAGGAACAATGAAAACAATATTGTTTGTATTACCTTACTTTTCTTGTGTCTGTGTATGTCATTCATATCTTCATCTCCATCATGCTTCCTTTTCTGAAACCATGGAAATACAAAAAGATTCATAATGGCAACCTATTGAAACATTTGATAAACATTCACAGTTCAACCAACAGGGGCATTTTCTTAAAACAATGATGAAAAAAGTTGTTCTGCAATTGCATCAAGAGGGCTGATACTAGTACTTATTCCGTGCTTAATTTCATGTTGCTTATATTCCAAGCCACGTAAGAGATGTTTATTTCTCAGATTGAAAAGGATAATGACTTATGTGCGTGGAGCCGGGAAAACGTTAAAATCATATAGGAAAAAAAATCATGTTTAACAAAGCTTAACAAGAAACTAAGTTCCCTACCTTATCATGGTTCTTCTTTGATTGATCAGCACCTGACTCATGATTCATGCTTTTATCCTTTTTCTTCTCCTTGTCTTTGTCCCTATCTTCACTTCTATCTTTATGACGGTGCTTGTGTTTCTTACGCTCCTTGTCCTTATCCTTATCCTTATCCTTGTCCCTGACTTTGTGCTTCTTGCGCTTTCTCTCCTTGTCCTTGGCCTCACTTTTTGATTTTCCTGCAATGGTAGGAATCCCTTTTTCTCCCTGGTGGAGAAGACAAACAAATGAGAGGCTCAACTATAGTAAACACCGTAGAACAAGCATGGAAAGGCAGAGCAACAACACATTACACCACTATATTAATTTGGCAACAAATTTTCAAAGCAGTAGAATCCTTACAGAAGGCAAATCAATAGAAGCCGTGTCCCTAAACTGGAAGGCCACCCTGAGAGTGTCCAAGTCAAAAGGCTGTATGCGTGCAGCCGTATCTCTTGAATATGAAGTATTCTGAATGAGCTGATCCAATTGCATTCCTTCACCTCTTCTTATTTCCGTGTCACCAACCACATTATGAAGGTAGTGTGTGTCTGAAATTGATAGAGGAAGTGACCTCTTGCAGAAGAACTCGTGATGGAGCACTAACTTGTAATGACTTATAAGATCTAAGGCACCAGTCAATTCCCTAGGTCCTGAAGTTTCAGATAGGGTGGTAGCTCATCAGGATGCTTATATACATAGGCACACAATCAAGGGAAAATCAAACTTATAATATGAACTAAGAAGGGAACGTGTATAACGAAATATTGGAACATGCATTGGACCAATTAAGTATCATTGTTGGAAAATTACAGATAAAGAGTGGAAACATTCTGTATGAATGTTGGAACATCACGCGCTACAGTGACAAGCTACGGTAACACTACAGTAAAAAACAGATTTACCCTTCCACATGAATTGTCAAAAATAAATTTAAAGTTGGGTATATATACAATTGATGCCATCAATGAGATGTTTAATCTCATTCATCTATTTATGCTAACCCTATGGCCAGGATTGGTTCTTAGTTTTATTTTAAGGTTGGCTTTCCCTACATATATTGGAAAAGGTGTCACAAATCACAACGTATGTACCCAAAATACGAGGACAACACAATACAGTAAGAAAAAACCATCTGCTACTTTAATGAAGTAATAAATATCATAAAACCATCTTAAACAGTATGCATAGAGGCTTTCAGGAAGCACCGGTTATATGAAAATTTCCATTTTTATGCCAACTTTGCCTAATAGACAAGCTAACATGTAACTGGCACATCAAGAATAGAATCCTCCGGCAGGACATAGGTTGAGCCAGTATTTTCAGCATTCCATACCAGAACTACATCTTAATGTGACATAATATGCAAAGGATGCCATAAAATTCCATACTGACGTAATAAGATACAAATACAGAGTTTTTAATATAATGTAAAAACTATATATAATTAAGAAGATGGTGAAAATCCTACCTCTACCAAATTTCCTGTCTTCCGGATCCATTGATCAATGTTTCTAACATTCTAACATAATCCGCTGCAATTTCAAACAAAGAGAAAATCAACTGCAATTTCAAGCAGAAATGAACTTCATGTAATGTGTAAAATCAAATGGCATCAAGCATTTACATCCAAAATCATTCACAACCTTTCTCCATCCCACCCTCACGATGTTAAACAACTCATTGTATAAGATTTAATTATATACGTCCAAAATGTTGATCTCTAAAACTTTGAGCTCAAACATTAATTTTGTGCAGAAGAGCTAATATATTGTAACCAGAAACACCAACTTAAGCTGATTGACTAACTCCATTCAAGTAAGCATGAAGCATTGTTAACATAGAGCAATGCTGATTAGCAATGCAACTGAAACTAAAAACAGGATGAGACATTTACACACACAAGCACATATATAATGGAACATCCAATCCACCATGAAATTTCCAATTTTGATATCAGAACTACAGGAGAGCTTTGAAGAGAAGCAAAAAAAAATAAAACTTTCTGAACCGGGTCTGAGTTACAGCATACCCCAGACATGGATCGAAAAAATAGTCTCCTTTTTTCGAACTGCAGCTACTCCTATTCGTTCCTCTTTCGTCCACAGTCCAACTAAATCGGCACACAACAAGCTCACAAAAGCCAACTCTCTCCTATACCTCTACACAAACAAAACAAGCAATTCAAATGTCAGACGCATTAAACCCTGAACTCGCATAGCATTTCTTGACAAGCTCGTGTGCAAATAAGTCAAACCAAATGGAAAATTGACCTGGTGATTTCGAAGTTTTGGAGTACTTGGCGTGGAATTGGATAAGGATACGAGTATTAGGGAATGATTCGGAGAGGAAATTAGATGGATAAGAGGGTCAAATTTGGGGACCGAAAGAGCAGTCTAGGGTTTGGGTTTACGAACGGAACGAGCTCGATTTCGGGGGCTTTCCAGTTCCAGGCTTTCTGATCTGTGTCTGGGCTCGATTTGGAATTTTATTAATCGTTTATTCGCACGGAGAGAGATAGTGGGTTCTGATTCCCTGCATCCACACTTAAACGAATCCACCGTGTAATTACTATTCGGGACATCCTAGCCGTTCATAAGTGAGATCCCGCCACAATCTCTCGGGAGAATGGCACAAGAGAGTGATTTGCTACTTATGGCATGTTGACTTTATAGCTCGTAGCTGAGATTAATTTGCATAATTATTTGACTAAAAAAACTTCTGGAAGATTCAAATCATGATGCAATAGAAAACAGAGATCATTCCATCTTTATATATCCGGTCATCATCCCGAGTATTCAAAACTCAAAATTTTGGGGGCATATTTTAAATCTAGAAGAAAAACAAAACTGACGGTACAGATCACTCGTCGTCAGAATCACCATCTTCCACAGCTGCAGAGTTGAGAGCGTTCATCCTCTCGATCAGATTTGCCTTCCTTTCCTCGTAAGTTAGCTTCTTCGGATTGAACCTGAATTTGAATCAAGCCAAAAAACACAATCACAAAATAGTACTAAAGCATATATACGATAAATATTTTCATGTAAGAGTCCGAGAAAACAATTATTCAATGATCAATCAACATTTATCTGCATGCTAAAAAATTAAATTAATTATAGATAAGCAAATACCTCTTGTGTTCCTTTGGAGGTTCCTTTGAGCCCTTCTTCATTGTTGGGTCGGCGCGAATAGCAGCATGCACCTTTTTGTATAGTGCCTCAATGTTATCTGCCTCTATTCCTCTCTTAATGTACTCACTGAATTGAGATTGGTACTTCTCATGTTCGTCATCAAGAAGCAACTGCATATAGAAGAAAAAAGTACATACAAATCCTCTCGTATCTTAAACAAGGTGGAACTACGCTGTAAACATAAAAACCAAAACCTCATGTGACAGATAGTACCTTCATGTATGCAGCAACATGACCACCATAGATGTACTTGCGGTGAACTTCAGCATCAAGTTGCTTGCCCTCCTTGTCGAATCCAGCAAATCTCTTCTCACCATGAGGAATATCAAGTCCACCATCCAATGCTCCCTGAGGTCCAGCACCAAGTACAATGTCAAAATTAGAGGTTAGCAGCTGTTGGTTTGGTAGTTTTTTTTTACCATTTTAAAATCTGATGTTCGGTTTTCGGACAAAAGAAATGACCTTTTCCAGATAGAAACCAGAAAAAAAATTATAATATGTTAAACTGAAATATAAAACAACTATTCTCATCAGTTTTCCGGTTTGAAGTTTTTCTGTTCACCCCTAGTCAAAATCATATCTTAAAAAGGCAACTACATGGGTTATTTCTCAACAGCACAATCAATATCACTACCAATATAATATACAATATTATAAGAAAAAAAGCCATCTGTCAAGTAACTATAATGGGATGGTAAGTTTGGATTTGGGCAAGTATATATACCTTAAGAGCCCCAAAAACAGAGTTTCCAGTTGTTGTTCTAATCAGACCAACATCAAGGAGAGCACGAAATGGCCTTCTGCTCTCTGCAGGTTCAACAGAGAAATCTTCCCCAGTTGCCTGTCAATGAACATTTATACAATAATATATATCAACCAAATAATAACTAATAAGAGATATCAAACATAAGTTCAAGAGATGTAGTGCTACCTCAACATTACCCTCATACTCCTCATCAATCTCAAGCATCTTCAGGACACGGCGAGCCAACAACAATCCAGTACAGTAAGCTGTGTTTACAAGAGACTTAGAGCAGGTCCAACTAACCAAATCACTAGCTTAAAAAATAAAATGTATGCAAAGAGACATCATACCAGCAGCATAGTTTGTTAGACCCACTTCAAGACCAAATTGAGGCAGCTCATGAGAATATGCAGCTGCGAGGACATTATCACCAACAATACTGGCAGATGTAATTTGTGCAATTATGTCCTTGTTTGTCTGAAGTAGGGTTAAGGTGAATATGAACAGAATACAAGATTATCAGAAAACGGAACTAGACAATCAAAGTAACCCCATGCTTCATATTTTTCTTTCCTTGATAAACAAATTCAAAATTAGTTTATAAGAAACAAATCAAAGTATAAATACTTTACATCAAGTAATCCCAAGTGAATACAGTATAAAATCCAGGCGGGTTCTAGAAAAATTCTATGTGGCAATCCATCATAAAAGAAACAAGAAAGAAAAATAAATGATAGGTGAATAGGCAAAAGTCATTCCAAGGATACAAATCGCACGACAAAACGATATTTCGGAGTGTTGTATTTGTTCTTGTCCTGGTTGATCAGGCGAATTCTGGCTCGGTAGTCAGTCTTACCATCTAAAAATACAATCATATAGTAAGCACCAATGAAAAGATAGCAATAACAGTATCAAGCAGACAGAATCAAAAACATACCTCGTCTTCTCTTGTACTTGACTTGGAACCGTTTGAAGTAAGCCCTTGACTTTTGAGGCTTGATGAAAGGCTATACCCAATAACAAAGTTTGTGAGAACAAAAAATATCAAATGGAACAAGTATCCTAATCGCTATCTTAATTTAAATTAAAGTATAAACAGTACATCAGATGGAATGATTTGATACCAATTACATCTAGTAACAGTTTGAAATATAACCTACATTTTAAGAACTATAGCCAAACGGTAGAAAAACCCCAAATTTTAGGAAAATTCAGCTGAATATTCACCTCGAATTCAATCAAAGGAGCTACATGGAATCAACAAACTCATGTGATCGGTCACAGTAATATTTGCAAAAATACATACATTATAGCTGTTACAAAGAATATAAAAAACTATCCGAACATACATTGTAGCATCAACTGAGATTATAGTAAGACGATCCAGCATTCGATTCCGGAGATAAATATGGGACTACATTAGCATAATTCTAAGCAGACACACTCAGAAATCTGAGGTAAGCTTGGTGGTCGAGAAAATTTGCAGGCACCGAGACAAAATGATAGAGAAATAACTAGAGAAAATGAAGTCGGGTTTGAAACAGCATACAGGCCACAAAATTTTCGTTTCCTACGTTTTCTAGCCAGAAAAACAAAGCTACGTGTAGCTAAAGAACAACGAACAAAAGAGAGGGAAAAGGTCATTGAGACGAAACCGAGAGACTCACCATTGTTGCTGCGCAGGTCGAGCTCGAAGACGATGGTCAAGTGTGAGAGAAAAAAACAGGGGCAGTGAGAGAGAGAGCTCAAATACCAAAACCCTAGTGACTGCACACATACAGTGCCAGGCTACGACCATGTAGGCCCAAATGATGAAGCCCAAACATGTCTACTTTGCATAATTCGGGGCCGTATGAGTTGGGCCTAAACGTGACATGTGTCCACTAAAATGACAAAACGACAGCGTGGGGAATCACCTAAAGCAATCATCGAATAGAAGTCCACAGTCTAGATTGACCGGTGAGGTGTGGGGACCATGCCATGCAAACCAATCAGATTCTGACACGTGAGAGTCCACGAAAGCTTCTTCTTCTCCATCCTCCCCAATCCCTCTCTTTCTTAGCATTTGAGGCCTTAATCGGTGAATTCGATCACTGCTCGTCTCTTGCCCTGACCTAATCGTCTCCGATTCCAAGGTATTGTTTGCTTGATTTTGGGTTTGACCAACCTTTTTCTCTGTTCTGTGTAGATCGGTTTCAGAATTGGCGTTTTATTCAATTTATCAATGCTAATTTAAATTTCATGGGTTGCAGAGGGTCGAGGGTTTGAATTCAAGGAACCAATCATGTTGAACAGGCTTTTTGGGAAACCTAAGCAGGAGAGCGATGCTCTCACAACGTTAGACAAGTTAAACGAGGTTTTCAACGCTTCTCTGTTCATTGAATGGGATTGATTTTGGTTTACACGCCCAAATTAGGTTAAATTTGTACTATAAGCAATGTTGATTGTGTTTGAATTCTGCATTTAGATGATAGATTATGATTTTGTGTGGGTAAATGACATCTTTGGGGAGCTTTTGGGGTGAATTTGAAGTACCAACTGTTTATTGCACATCACATGGTGAAATATTTTTTTACTGCATATACGGAATGCGTGACGTAGAAACTTATAATGTTCAGAAGAATGTTTATTTATCCGGCATGATAAGTGTATGCATGCTTGTCAATAGTAGTTAAAGAGACAATTCCTCCAGGTGTTGCTTTTAGGTTTCCGACAGTTCCACTTTCATGAGTGAATGGTATCTACCTCTCTTTTG
>JAYMTN010001790.1:0-12109 GCA_036897425.1 Erodium trifolium
TGGGTAGTGTAGTGTTCGTGACCAATACTTAAGAGTAAGTTTCAATATTTAACCCTTAAAATTATATGAAAAATGAATATTATAGTTAAAAAATAATAATATGAAAAAGGAATACATTCATTATTAAAAATGACGTAAGGGGGTAGAATAGTACTTTACACACCCATCCAGAAAACGGGTTGTATATATTTCCTGTTTCTCTATCTCTAGGGCTCAATTATCCCCAGAGCCTAACTCTTCTAGTTTTAGGGTTCCTTGTTCGTACAAACAGTCAGAATTCGCAATCTTACGTCCAATTGTTGTATATTAAATCATCAATCGCAAGTTTCTTGTAATCAATTCCCAATTTTCTCTGCGAGAAAACCCTCAGAAGCCATGGCAATTCGGCCTCCGGGCAGGTCTATGAACCCGGCACTGGGAGGCTTGGGAGCATCCGAAACCGACTTGGAGAGGTCGTCCAACAATCTCTGGATCGGAAACTTGGAGAGTAATGTGACCGATTCCGATTTGATGGCGGTTTTCGCCGGCTACGGAGCGCTTGACGCGACCTCGTATTCGTCCCGAGGCTACGGCTTCGTGTTCTTCAAGCGCGCGGATGAGGCCAAAGCTGCAAGGGATGCGTTACAAGGCACGGTTCTGATGGGGATTGCGATAAAGATCGAGTTCGCGAGACCGGTTTGTTCTCACCTTGTGGATTGGTGTATAATTATATTTCTATTCTCCCAAATCTGGATAAATTTCTTCTCCACATTTTCTGTTAATATTATTTCGTGCATCGAAATTAGCTTATGGAATCAATTGCAATGGTTGTTTGAATCAACCTAAGAGCCTATTAGCTTAGATCTGCATTCGATCTCGATTACAAAGACGCGAAAACATTAGTTGTGTGGATTAGCTTAGATCTCCATTCGATATCGATTACACGGCGCTGTAACATTAGTTGTGTGGATTAGCTTTTAGGTGAAACTAATCTCAATAATCGATTACAACTCCGAATTAGCTAATTAGGCGACAAAGAAATTGTGAATCAATTTTTGGTTAAGCACGCAAAGTTCAAAAGCCGCTGTATTCAATCATTTTTATCCCATCAGCACACATTCTTCAAACTGCTTTCAGAAATGGAGAGAAAATGATCGTTTTGAGCTGGGAATAGCAATTATAATCGTTGAAGGGATGGATTTAGGTTTTGAATTTTTCAACCTCTGATTATGAATTTTGTACAAGACAATCAAGCAAGCAAATTACATGTCATAATTCTTCTTTTTTTAATGAAATACTCTTGCTCAAATCATCAAACCTCCTGATTGATATGTTCTATTACATGCGTTAAACATGCCATTTTGTACCCTATGGTTCAACACCTTTTGGGGATAACAAACTACTATTTTCTAATGAAAAATAACATTGTAACTACTAATGTACGCTCCTTAAGCAAGTAAACAAGTGGTTGATAGATAGAATGAAAAATATGCAAGTCTACACCAAACAGCTAATTTATTGAATATGCTATTCTATATCATTGTGTTTGGTAAGTAATAAATATATATACAATGAAACTACAAATTAGTGGCATAATGCTCTACACTTCATATAAGTGGTGGGTGGTCCAATTCCCTACAACAATTTTTTTTCTTTCATTTTACTCATCATTCATCAACACATGTAGCAACCAGTTCAACCAATGCCTCACTGGTGAAAACTGCAATTTTATGCATATCCTATCCAGTTAAGTAGAAAATGGAATCAAAACAGTGTGCCCCTTATGGTATCTTCTGATTAGGTCGGATTGTTTAGGGTTGATAATATGCTTATAAGATCATCTAGAACAAGGTCATTAATTCTGTATGAATCCATAGATGTTCAAAAGTTAAACCTGCACAAGAGGTTGGGCAAGTTGAGTATTCTCTTTTTCGAAGGTTGAGAAAAACTGCAGCAAATGATTAAACAAGTATTTGGTCAATAGCAACTGTGTTATGTGCGATTTGTTAAATGGAATATTTTAACTAAAAAACAATTAAAGAGAGAAATTTTGAATTGTTGTTCAAAATTGCAACGTCCTTGCACATTCTATCATCCCATTTGCCCTGGATCAATCTTTCTGAGAGTGACAGACACTTGCAAACTCAAGATTTCTAGTGAGAGTTCCTTTGAGTGGCTCTAATTTTTTTTTCCAATCTATTTACAACAAGTACTGCTTTCAAGGTCAGATCCCTCTGGGTGAACAAATAAATCCTGGATTTTGCAGTTAACCTATCATTTATGCTAACTGGGGTTCCTCTGAAGTTAAAAGGGGTGAGAATCAATTTCCGTCTTACTTCCTAAGAGGCTTTCTATGTTGCAACTCTTGACCAATGTTCTTACAGAAGTTACTGGATCAATGAAAGAAGGTTTCATTGTATTGGTGTATGATTTAACCTTGCTATATGGTTTTAGTCTACATCATGCAGAACCTCGGTTTTGATATTTGCAAGCACTCTGTTAGTTGTGTCGTATGATAGAAAGATATGTTCCCTCACAACCCTTATACCCGAGACTTTGAGTGGTGCATCTATGTGGCTTTAATACCCCATGTACATTTCTTTTTTTCGTTCCTGGAATAGTCCTAATCTTACAAGGGGTTTGCGTGCCTAGTACCAGTGTGTCTATCCCTGGTCATCACCAATGCTTTTCCTTATTGAAGGCTTTTGTGGCTATTATATATTCATTTATAGGTTTGTGTCAAACATTTTGGTTTTATTCTTCATGCATAATATCAATACATGCTTGTCAATTTTCTATTAGTGGTTTCCATTAGTAATATTGTTTTTGGATTTCATTGCCTGTTTATTGGCTGAATCTTGTTAGCGAGCAGTTATTGTTGTATTACTTCACAGTCTTTGATAGTTGTTGAGTGGTCAGGATGCAGATATATGATTAATGAATAATTTGTCTTCTTTACATATGTTTGTGTCATGGATCAAATTCATTTCTTCCATTTTTTTTATGTATTTGGCTTTTGTATGTGGATCTCATACTTTTGTTGACAGGATAGTAACACAAGGGATTTGTCCTTCATATAAAGTATTATTATTTGCTTGTGGTATCAATTACATATTTCTTTTCAGCAAACTATATATAGCTCTTTGATAACAGTCATTATTTGGGTCGCTTACACACTGATATCTTCAGGCAAAACCCTCCAAGCACCTATGGGTAGGTGGGATAAGCTCATCAATCTCAAAGGAAGAATTACAAGAAATCTTTATGAAGTTTGGTAAAGTTGAGGATTGTATATTCATTAGAGACCGCAATACTGCATTTATTGAATATTCTAGATTGGAAGATGCTTCTGTAGCCATGAAAAACATGAACGGAGAACGAATAGGTGGAGATCAGATACGCGTGGACTACCTTCGTTCACAACCCTCGAGAAAAGTAAGCTTAAACATAATGAACTCGTGTTGTTTTCAAGAGATATTCCGATCATAGTCTTGGAATAACTATTGCCTGACCAATAGTATGACTGGCATCCGTGCTTCAATTTTACCTTCCATTTAGTGTTATAAAAATGGTTTTAGAAAGTGGGTTCTAGATGTTCAATAAATGAGATACTAGATTTGTTCTTCTAGTCTGTAGTTTGAGGTTCACATTATTTCTTGCATGTCCTGCATCTGTTCGCAAACACTTTTCTGATATAAGTGATGATTATCTGTAAAGTTTACTTGCATCCTTTTGATATTTATTTTCAATTCATTTCTGTAGGAGCAGTGGCCTGAATTTCAGGACTCTAGGGATGCCCAATTTCCCAGCAGGAGTATGGGCCATTTTGATAACCCTGCTGGTTCTAAAAGACATCAGGTGAGTCTCAACCTCTTCATACATTTTGCTTTTGCTGATGACATAGTGTAGTTGCTATTTAGATGTTTGTGAATTGATGTTAACAATACAACTTATATGCACATATGCCACAAACTTAAATATGGTATCTATGTACTTAGTTGTTTTTAATGGCTGGAAAACATAATATAATCTCTGTACTCAATTTTTTTTTAATAGCTTTGGCCTCATCTGACTAGAATTTATTATTAGTTCATCAGTAGTAATTATAGCATTTGTGCTCTCTGTTGTAGCTTTCTCAACCTGCTGGTGGGCGAAGAGGAGATGGTCAGCCCAGTAAAGTCTTGTGGATAGGTTACCCACCTTCTGTTGAGATAGATGAACAAATGCTGCATAATGCATTCATATTATTTGGTGAAATTGAGAACATTAAGAGTTTTCCTCAAAGATATTATTCATTTGTTGAGTTTAGGAGTGTTGATGAAGCCCGACGTGCAAAGGATGGTTTGCAGGGGAGACTTTTTAATGATCCAAGGATAACCATTATGTATTCAAATAGTGGGCTTGCACCCGGAAAAGACTATCCTGCTTTGCTTCCAGGAATAAAAGGGCCAAGGCCGGATATGTTCTTTAACGACAATCCGTTTCAACCTACAGAAACGAGCATGTTTGGTCATAATCGTCCAGGGATGCCAAATAATTTTCTTGGACCCCTCCCACCAAGTGGAGCGAACATACAAACTAGACCTTTTGGTCCTCGTGGTGGTTTCGAACCCCAACTTCCAGGTGTAGAGTTTAGTGCTTTGTCTGGGACTCATGGTTTGCAGGATGGCAATCCCAACTGGAAAAGGCCCTCTCCCCCTGCACCGGGTTTACTTCCAACTCCTTCACCAAGTAGTAGGAGGCCTGGTGGACGGAACGTGTTTGATGCAAATGAACTTCAAAGAGATCCTAAAAGGCCAAGGATTGATGCTTTGTCGTATGACGATTCTTCTTTTCCTTCTAAGAAGATTGATGAAGCTGGATTGGGGTTGGAGCGTTCCTATGGGCTCGGTCCTCTAAGTGATTGCAGCGCGACTGACTCATATGCAAGCCTTCAGGGGAAGCGGCGTCTTAGTCCAGTGGGTGCAATGGTCCCAGCTGGACGGCGTGTTGATTACATGTGGCGTGGTATTATTGCCAAGGGTGGGACTTTTGTCTGTCTGGGTCGCTGTGTCCCTATCGGTAAAGGGATAGTATCTGAGCTGTGAGTATAATTTTCCCTGTTTTCCTAATGTTTGATTTGCCTTTCGGTCTTTTATAAATTCTATGGTATCTGCTTGCACTTCTGTCCGGAACTTGTTTTTATTCCAATAAATAGATTTGAAGTTGAGGAACATATTTGCAATTCTGTCCTACTTATTGTACTGAAGGTATCTTTTTGTGAATTACGGGATCTAAAGTTTCCTTTTACTGTCTGTCCTCTGGATAATACTACACACGGTCCATACATCTGTTGGTTCTGGTGATCAACTTCCCTGACTATCTTTAAGTCCTTGTCCCTGAACTTGCTGTAACCTACTGTTGCCACGCATATAAAGTTTTTTTGTAGCTGATGTATCTCTCCCTCCCAAAATAAGTGTCATGTTTGGTTTTGGTAAAAATTAAGGGTTAATGAAGAAGCTAGTACTCCACTTTTCCACCATGTCCCCATGTGTTCCTCTTGTTAACTTACTCATGTGATAACAACTAACTCATAGAAGGAATTGTTGGCACGCTTCATCTCCTCAAGGGGAAGTGGACACTTATTTTGGAACATCAAGACACTGTAACGAAAAAAAATAAAAAATTGAAGTTAGTACTCCTCTTCATCGTTATCTCTCCGCGTGCTACCAGTAATTGATATAATAGCTGACTTATTTTTGAATAGAGGTACTATATTATAATCATCCACATGTATTGCCTAGTGCTCTTCATCTGTTCAACTTGGTGTTACCTTATGGCTTTGTTTCTCTTTCTATAACTTCTTTAGCCTCCTCTCTTTTATTCTTTCTTTGTTCTCTTGTCCCGTGTCAACCATGTTTCACGGTTTAGAGTTTGTTGTTTCGTCTTCAGGATCTCTCTGTATTTCAACGTACTTTTTACTACATTTTGTATTGGTCACTGTTGGCTGTTACTAAAAACTAACTGAAAATCGATTTCCGTAGTCACATTTCCGGCGAACAGTGTATTGGACATAGTGTAGTGCATATAACAACTCTTATTTTATTTACAAAAATAGGTTGTTTTCCTTCCGTGACCAGTTTAGGAGGGCACTTTTCAAAGAATGGAGTCTGTTTATATTGTTTTATTACTCACACATTAGTTGTTATTGAACCTTGTTTAAGATCTATTCGTACTGTATTTCACTTGGATCTTTCAACTCCGATCTGTGTACAAGTCTTGGTAACTGATGAAGGTATCTTTTTTTTTTTTTTTTGCAGTCCTGAAACTATTAATTGCTCTGCTAGAACAGGATTAGATATGCTTACCAAACACTATTCTGAGGCCATTGGATTTGAGATCAGTTACTTCTTGCCTGATAGCGAAGATGATTTTGCTTCCTACACTGAATTCCTTCGTTACTTGGGTGGGAATGACCGTGCTGGTGTTGCCAAGTTGGATGATGGTACCACCTTGTTTTTGGTGCCTCCTTCAGATTTTTTGACTAGGGTTTTAAAAGTTTCAGGGCCTGAACGTCTATATGGCGTGGTTCTCAAGTTGCCTCAACAACTTCATGTAAATGCTCCCACACAGCTACATGCACTCCAGCCCAATCCTCCATCTCGTTACATGGATAGGCATCATATCTCTCCACAAGCTGAGCATGGTCTAATACCTCAGGAGGACCAACTTCTCCAAATGGATTATAACAGGATTTTGCATGAGTCAAAGCCTCCCCCTAGACCATCCCTTCCACCTGCTAGTGAATCTGTTCCAGTACACTCAGCCCTCCAAGGATTTGCATCTAATAGTAATAATGCAGCAGTGTCCCAAGCTGGAGTTGGGTTAACACCCGAACTTATTGCCACATTATCTTCCTTACTTCCAGCAAACACCCAAACTTCAGTGTTGGAAACTGCTCAGCAAGGGCTGGGATCTTCCACTCACAGACCTCCGTTTCATCATGATGAAGGAATTGCATCTCATCAGCAACAATTGAAGCATACGGGTTATGTGATGCAACAGTCTGAGAACCAATACAGTGCCCAGGCCCCTCACACATCTCAGTACGAGTCTTTCTCTTCTCTCCCAAGTATGACAGGCCATTCTGGGAATGTCGCCCTTGGCGGCACCCAAATGCAAGACTCAACAAACCTGCCACATCAGGCAGTAGCAAATTTTGCAATGCCGTCCCAAAGTGGACAGTTTGATGTCTCTCCACATATCAGGCAGCACTATCAGCAGGAAGCTCCTCACCACATCCCAAAGGGTTATAGTGGGGTCAATGAAACTGATGCTACTGCTGCATATGGTTCTTCGGGTTCTCTGATCAATATTCCTATTTCCTCATTTAATGAGGCTTACGGTTCTAACCTTGGCCAGCCACAAGCTGTCATGCCATCAGCTGACAGAGTAAATGTTGAGGTTCCCAGTCAGGTGCAACACCTTCAATCTGCTTTGTCTGGAGCTGCTCAAGGAACATCAGAGGTTGATAAAAATCAGAGGTACCAGTCAACTCTGCAGTTTGCTGCTAACCTTCTCCTTCAAATACAGCAGCAGCAGCAACAACAACAAACGAGCTCTACTGCAGGGCTAGATAACGGAAATCGTCAATGAGGCTTTGCTTCAATCTATGTATGTACTTCTCCCTGGCTGTTTTCTTAGCGGAAAAGTTACATATCTACTAATTAGGGTGTTGGCTGTATCATATCTTTTTCCTGTGCATGCAGCTAATTTAGTATGGACTTTGTTCTTGGATTCCCCCTATCATAGATTTAGGTAATTGGACCACACTAGCAATATGTTCTAGATTTATTCACCCACCAGATGGTCTTTAATAATGCCACTTGTCTTCATTGTAGGCGGATAGGTGACATTTATATTTTGAGTAGATGTAAGATCATAGACAATTAGGTTCTAACTGTCATGAAGCTTATGAGACATTTCAAGTTCGGTGCTTCTGGCAATAAGAATAGAAGGATTTTTTTTTTAACTTTTAGGGCATCGCTACTGTTAGTGAATGAATTATGGAATTTGATTGTTTCATGATGGAAAATCAGGGTTAATTATGCTAGCTAGACCTGACTAAGGTTTATAATGACGATTGAAGGAATAATTACTGGTCAGAGCAGCCGTTGAACTAGCATTAGGTTCTAAGTTTAGTTCATGCTCCAATTTTTATTTTTATTTTTATTTTTATTTTTATTCTCAAGAGTGAGAAGAATTTTTCATATAGATGTTCTCATCTTTCAAAAACTTTTGAACATATTTCTAGGTTTTGTTGGTAGTGTCTGTTAACTCTCCTAGATTTGCTTGACATACTTGTGTGAACTGTGTTATGTGTTTTCCTTGCATTCATGGTCTCAATCGCGCATATGCCAAGTAAATCTTCACAGATTGGTTGCAATACCTTTAAGTCAAAGATCTTGTGCATATCATCTCAAGTAGCTAGCTACCTTTTATTTTATGATTTGAGCGGCTATTTACCATCTGTTTGTGCTCAGTCACATTACCTCTACAGTTTACTTGCTTAACACATTGTATATGAGATGTAATGTCCAACTTGTAAGAGTTTGTTTAACTTTATTATATGAAAGCATGTGGTTTGATGTAAATCTTTTTCCAAAATTAACGGTCATTATAGATACTTGATGACCAAAGTCTCAAAATTGTTACGATTACCCTTAATATTCATTACCTTAACAAAAATATTCCCACAAATTTCATAGGCCTTCTACACCATACCCTATTACTCATTTTCAGTAGTTTCTATGTGAAATAGGTTTTTGGTGCTTTAACGTGTCACCTCCCCTCCCGACAAACATTTGTTGAGCCTAGCTGTTATATTTTTATCTATCCAACCAAATTAGGCTGGAATCATATTTTCTCTGGGATTGAAATTCATAAATAATTTATAGATTGGGGTATGCATAAGAATTTTATTGAGTAAAGGGATCAACTAAGATTACCTAACAAGTTGTCGGATGGAAAACAAACTTAACCCATCTATACACAAGTTTTAGCGACTCAACATTTCTATTTTTTTCCGCCTAATTGTTTCCTTGAGTTGAGAACTCCTTGGCAAAACATCTTGCAAGTTCACTACTGACGTGTTCTCCAATTATCCTTGGGTTGTATAGAAAATGATAAAGAAGTATACACTTATTTTCAAACAAAGAGAGTATTGCGTATTGGGCGCTATCAAGTGAAAAGTTTTTCTTTATGAACTTCATTTACGTCTTCCATTGTGTTCTGATTGTTTGAATTTTCTTTGGGACTATTCTCTTGTAGCAAATTCCCCAAACTGAGTATACCTGTCCAATTCTAAATCCTCCTGTTCCACTAGGCCTTGGAATGTTAGAAAACTCAGGAAGAGGCTGATTCAGGATGAGTCTTGGCTGGAAGAGAGCGAGTCAGCTGATTCAAGATAAGTGAAAGTGAAAGATAGAAACAGGGGATAACAGCAAAAACTAACAGTGTTCTGGTTTTCGTGGCAAATGGCTTACCCCGATTATTTCTCTGTCTGAGAAATCAGTATCAAAGTTAAAATTTCTGAAACTACGTCTACAAAAACTATATATTAAAGGGTTACAAATTGTTTCATGTATGCACAAGGGTGTGTTTCTGCATTTTTTCTTAGAATAAAAAACAGTAACAACGGGATATGTCAGACATAATGTCACTCACTTCCCTTCTCTAATAACGTTCCGCATGGATCAAATCACTCAATTCATACCCATCATCCTATTTTTCTATACCTTCATAGAGCGACAGACAGGATCGTCGGGCTGTGCAGAATAACGATGATGATTTTAGACTTGTAGTTCGTCGTTACTAATGCCAGTCGACAACCGACGCGAGGAGTAACGACCATGAGCAAATGTGAATCTCTAACCAACACATTTTTCGAGCAAATGTGAATCTCTAACCAACACAATTTTCGAGCAAATCCCTAACCAACACAATTTTCTTCGTCGACAACCGACACGAGGAGTAACGACCAAGAGCAAATATGAATCTCTAACCAACACAGTTTTCTTCGATCGTCGTCTCCTTCACCCTTGTGTAGAATGAGTAGAGGATGAGAAATGACGAGTTGCTTTTTGGATTTCGAAAAGAAAAATCCTTGCGTATACATTTTTTTTATATAGTTGTGATCGTCCAATGCAAAAGGTAAAACGGTCATTATCGACTTGTTTTGAAGTCACGTGACTGATTAATCTACGTTGTTGTCGTTAAAGATAACATATTTTGCAGATAGAAATAACAATTAAGGAATATGACCTTCCAACGAAAAAGCGTTATTCTATCTAAAATCGCGTATTGATCACAGCTAGTTTTTTTTTACAGAGCATAAAAGCAATAAAACACTGGAAATGAAATGACATAAATGAAACAAATTCTTACGAAGGAGGATACTCAGACAGTAAATTAAAGATCTCAAGGCATCGACTTCCTTCTGTAAGGTAATATTGCGGTAGCGTCTGACAACACCGATAATGCGAATCTAGACTAGCGGAAGCTAGGGTAGAGCAGACCCCTTACCGGAGATAAGTAATGGTGGACAAAGTACTCCCCCGGATTGTCAGTATGTGTCGTCTTCCCTTGTCTGATAATGGTAGGTCTCTAAAACGTGGGATCGCTGACCTCCAAGCTGGTAGGGAAGTTCTGTGCCGGTTTTTTGGTGCGACCGCTGCCATCTTACGTCCAGAGGGGTGGTACAACCGGCCGACCCCCCTCTGGACCACCTCGGACTTCTTCTGCAAGGCGAGGGTGCTTAGAGAAAGAAATAGGTCTATAAACTATACTAATTTATTACATCTTAGGGAGGGTATATGGTCTCAAACAAGCAACATATTGAGTATCCAAACACCGTTCCAGCAATATTTCAATCAATAGTCGCATACAGCTTTGTCCGTGTTGTATTGATGATCGCATGTGACGTTACATTTAACAGAATAATCAGACTAAAAAACAATTTCAATTTAGCTACCGAGCATGATTTTTTTCGTTCAAACCTGCTTTTGACTTGGTCATATCGACATCAAACCCTACTCAAATATTCAGTTCTACCAGGGCATAAATACTAGGGTAATTAAATGTCCTTATTTTGAGTATCTAAAATGGACTCTTTGTAATTAAAGCAGACTCTCTAAAATGGATTCTTTGCAATTAATTGTCTTAATTTTGAGTAAAAATTATAATCAAACAAATAATACAATCTAAAACGTAAACATTAATTATTGTCCTAACAGTTGTGTTTTAACCTCTGTAATGTGTAGGACTAGGAGTGCACACTCTATATTCATCCTCGTCCCCTAGTAGCTTGCGGAGGAGAAGCGGTTAATGACTAAAATGCCCTTTCGTTAGAGAGATGGATGGCCGGAAGTTTGATTTAGGTGCTACGTGCTCTGGCCGGCGTGTGCTTTGTAAATGATCTTTTCTTCCGAACAACAAACGTTGATTCGCAATGTAGTCTGTGAATCAAGGATTTTTCTATTGGTTTGTTTCTCTCTCGCTTTCTGGTCGGTTTAGTATTGATCTAAGATTCTGGATTTGAATGTTGCACCACGAACATGATCCATTAACCCTTGTTGTTGGCTTATCAACATATCTGTACTGAGTATCTTTAATGTTGCGGAGACTATTCCATTGATATCGGGTGCGAATGGGAAGTGCCTACGCATTGATGTTACTCAACCGAACTACCAATTTATGCCGTGTTTCCTATCTAATGATTGACCGAGGTATTTCTTTCTCTCTGAAAGAAAAAATGATTGACCAAGGCAAACAGAAAGTGTCCAATTGGCTAGGGCCTAGGGGGGTAAACTAGTTGGAATCAATTCAAAATTGTCGCCCCTCGACTCTAAAAGAAATTACTAATCTTGAGTTCGCTTGATAAAAAACAGGCAAATTCTAATGGCTCGATTCAGTTGTCAAAAATTTGTTATTAAATTTGTTTACAAATAAAATCGTCTTTTTATTTAGTGTCCCTGTTGGACATACCTCCACCTACTCGGACTCAACTATCGTGAGTGGGAGAAGTGGCCGCTTCTTCAGGAGCAACCGATATGGATACACTACACCGGAAACCAACTTGCCCAATGAAAAT
>JAYMTN010001791.1:0-12107 GCA_036897425.1 Erodium trifolium
AGTCTTCCCACTGTGGGGCACAACTTTTTCTGCGTCCCTTATTTTGCACAGTCAACACAACAGACTCGGGACTCAGAACTCAGTAACAGCCTTCCCACTGTACATGCTCTTAGAGAGGCAAACAAAGCTGTACATTTGTTAGTTAAAAATGCTAGTAATTGGAACATTATTGATTGAGAGATCATCTCGATTCCGGGAGAGCTTATTTTAGCCTTAAATGACAACTTAGCTGATTAATAAATATTCCCATCTTTTACCTCAAAAACGAAAAAAAAAAAAATTAAATCAATGAGAAAAACGACGTCGCTTTAAATCTCTTTTCATATATAAAAGCGTCTCCTTAGGGTTTCATCCCTCCGCCTCTTGTTGCTCAGCTGACGAAACTAAGTAGCTCGAAGCGCATCTGCAGAAATGGTGAGCTTCTATGGTCTCCTTCTCCGTCTCTATCATGGTATTTACATGATTTGTAAATTGTTTTGGCAATAATGTCCTAACCCAGAATTAAATTGTATCTATATTACACTGTTATCGTATTATTCGCTGGGATAAATACCTGGATTCTCACTCACATAGCTGTTAACATATAGGGTATTCGGAACTTCTATTGCAATGAAAATCTTGTATCTGAGAAAAAAATTGTGCATCATGTTTGATCTTGCCCCCCTAGTTCAATGTTATTACACATTTGTTCTTGTCTGATTGATCTTTTTTTGAAGGCACCAAAAAAAGGTGGGAAAGCTCTAGTTGGAGGAGCCAAGAAGAAGACGGTAATCACCTTGATTGTACACTACATTTTAATCAGTGGTTTATTAAAAATCCGTATTTTTTAATCCTTGATTATAATGTGTGTATTGGGTTACAGGAGAAGGTAGTGAACCCTTTGTTTGAGAAGAGGACGAAGCAGTTTGGTATTGGTGGGGCAATTCCTCCAAAGAGGGATTTGACCCGATATGTGAAGTTCCCCAAAAATGTTCAGATTCAGAGGAAGAGGAGGATTCTCAAGCAACGATTGAAGGTCCCACCAGCTCTGAATCAGTTCACCAAGACTCTTGACAAGAATCTTGGTACATACTTTACTTAAATCTTCAATTAGTTGATTCTTTGAAAATGTGGACGCATTAATGGAATTTTATGCTCAATTATGTTTTTACCTGAACAGTACATGTCTTTTTTTGTATGTGAGTTTTGTTGTGGCTATGTTTTCCAAATTTGCTATCATCATTGCGACCATCGCTATATGAAATCTTTGTGGGTATTTGCATGTTCCAAACCAACATGTAATGTAACCCTCTTTTGAAGCAGACCTTTTGTTGGATAATTGTTCCATGTCTTCCCCGTTGCATATTGTAAGGGTCCAGCCCTATCATCATCTATCCTAATTAAAAATTTCAGAGTAATGTATGTTACATAGAGCTGTCTAGTTGTACAATTTATTTACCAATCCACCATATTTTGTACGAGATATTTTTATGCCTAGGTAATATGGCCCTGTAAATAGATGCGGGAATGCCAAAAAGAATATTAATTATTGAGCACACTGAGATGAATTGTGCTTGCATCTGGTAATGCCAAACAGAAACTATAGAATTCCTCTCATGTATATTAACATAAAGTTAAACTCTGCAATTGATATGTGTTTGTACCTTGTGTAGTTTGGAAATTAGAGTAGCTGCAGACATACCACACCACATTTAGAGCTTACCTATAGTGTTTTTGTTCCAATCAACCTGTGAGAAAAGTGATTGAGCCCTGGGATTCTTGTTAGGCCTTCTGACAAGAATCCAATCCAATTTAGAATTGATTTGTACAACCATTTCCATTTCTCTGGGATTCTTGTTAGGCTTAAATAATGAATGTACAATTCTCATACTCTGCACTTATCTGCAGCTACCAGCCTCTTTAAGATGTTGCTGAAATATAGGCCGGAGGACAAAGCAGAAAAGAAAGAACGTCTGTTGAAAAGGGCCCAAGCTGAGGCTGAAGGGAAAACTGTTGAGGCTAAGAAGCCCATTGTGGTGAAATATGGGCTAAACCATGTTACCTACCTTATTGAGCAGGTCCTTTATTTCTAATATTGCTCCCTCAAGGATACTGATATCTTAGTGTACAAGTGGCTGAAATAATTCTTGTTATGCAGAACAAGGCACAACTGGTGGTTATTGCTCATGATGTTGACCCAATTGAGCTGGTTGTGTGGCTTCCAGCCCTATGCAGGAAGATGGAAATTCCATACTGCATTGTGAAGGGAAAATCAAGACTAGGAGCGGTAATGAAGTTGTATTTTCAAGTCATTTGGCTGTTGTAGCTTAACTGGATTATAGGTTTTAGTGATTAAAAACTAAATTACTTTATTTCCCCACAGATTGTCCACCAGAAAACTGCATCTGCTTTGTGCTTGACCACAGTGAAGAACGAAGACAAAATGGAGTTCAGCAAGATCTTAGAGGCAATTAAGGTAGTGTAGAGTCAAATGGATGTAGTATTTACATGTAATGTTTTGTGATTGTAGTTTCACTTATGATGCATTACTTTGTTACAGGCCAACTTCAATGACAAGTACGAAGAGAACAGGAAGAAGTGGGGTGGTGGAATCATGGGATCCAAATCTCAAGCCAAGACTAAGGCCAAAGAGAGAGTCCTTGCCAAGGAAGCTGCCCAGAGGCTCTAAATGACTTTAAGATTATGTAGGTTCGGTGTACCTTGATTTTCACGGTTTAGGCTTTTCTAAATTATGGGTACCCTTAAGTTTCATTTTGTTAGAAAGTGGATTGTGATGCAATGGACTGGTTTTTGAACTGAGCTCTCTATCTTGTTAGTAGTAGGCTACTTTTTTGTTTTTTGTTTAGTGCATGATATTTTTATTTCTCCCATCCAATCTTTTTAAACTGAAACAAAACAAAATAATGATGTTAACTGTGAGTGTTTTACCGACACAAGCAAGTCCTGTATAGCGCCAACCCAAGATGATCTCTATCTTCACTGTTGAGCTCAAGTGTTATGAATCGAACACAATCCAACTTAGAATTGATTTGTCACGACCATTTCCATTGCTCTTCAGTTTCAACCTTGGAACCATGGGGTCTCTGACCACCATCACAGTAGACACTTCACTAGGGGCACCACAGCAACTGTGAGTTGGAAGCTGCTTGCAAATCCTTAGTCAAGAGCCCTAAACCCCCAAACTTAACCCAACGTTCTACTAAAATGGTAGCGTAGGTACGCATGATCACTCAAATCACCATTTCCTCTACTTTTTCGGTCCATAAGAAGAGATTAGAGTTTCAGAAGTAATTTCTAATACCTTTTTGGGCTACAAGGTGAGTACTCAACAGTTTTTCTAATACACACACACATATATATATGCTTCCAATACTTTTCACTTGACTTCAAATCAATGTGAGAAAACAGTTGCCTGTTACTTATATCATATTGAACAATTTGCTTCACCTAAAAGAAATAAGTAATACAGAGCAAGAAGGAATCAATAATGCCAGACAGCATTTAAGTTTAGGAGAGGGAGAGGGAGATGAACTAGAATGCATTCAACACAAGCAACCACCTTTGCCACAACCATATATATCTAAAGCTTGGTGACATATTCATATTATATGGTTTGGCACAGCCTAAACCAAAAATGTAGACACATAATCCAATCCAGATCAACTAAAACTTAGCATAATACATGAAATGATTGATGGATGTAATGAATGTATCTTGTCTTCTGTGCATAACAAAACAAATCTACTTATCCAGACTAGTACCAATACCAGTACTTGCTGAATTAGCTCGTGACTCGAAGAAGAGCCTCACGGTCGAGTATATGATAGAAGGTTCAGCCATTGCACCGTTGCCATAGTCTCCACAAGCCAGCCTCTTGGTAACAGGTGGGATCAGAGAGATCCCAAGCTCATCAATTGCCATAAGATGTCGCTCTGTGAAAGGGTTCTTCCACATGAAGGTATTCATTGATGGTGCAACAAATACTGGCTTGCTGTAGTCCCATGCTCTCACTATGCAAGTCAGCAGATTATCACACAACCCTCCAGCAATCTGCAACGCCACTTATACCAACTCATTAACTTAACCCATCGTTCACTTCCACATCAACACACATAGATGCAACTCATCACATCTTGTTTCCTTATATGTCACAAGTTCAAACCAAAATTCCTTGGACTATATATATCCAACTTGGGTTCTTAAGTAGCTATATGAGCATACTATATCATATGAAGACCTGAACACTAGGTGAAATAGGATATAATCTGCACCCCTACCAAACAAGATAACAAAATTCCATGATTGACTTAAAATGGCAACCAACCATATAGGAGCATATGCATGAGAAGTATATATATATAATAATTCACTTTGATCTCAAATGATTGAATTTTGAATGGTAATATATACAAGTCCTGCTGGCTTTTCCAACATATTCGTAATATCATTATGTTTAAGAAAAAAACAATCCTACAGTGCCATGAAGTTAGAAAGAATGACATGACCAGTTAGGAAGAGCCTAGTAATAAGTAAACAAATTAAAGACAATATAATGACATAGCTATCTTTTTTGTATGCCAATAAAATCTATTGTTTCCATAAGCTTAGTCCAAGTATTAACTTGTGGATCTGAAGTCCAGAACCTTACATTATTTTATAATTCTTCACATGTTCTATTTAAATAATGGGTTAATGTATTAGTAGAACCACAAAAATATTCAAATATTTACTCCCAGTACGGCCTCAGGGTCTATTTTTAACACAAAAAGGAAGGACATAAGCTTTCAGAGTTCAAACAGGACATTTTTTAACTGAGGTCGAAGGACATGCGTGCAATGTGCTATATCTTCAGTGGGACCCACTACTAACTGTATCATTATCTTATTTCTAGTAAATAGTATGGATAGGAGGAACAAACTTCATAGAGTTACAGAAATATATTACCTTGCCAAGCGTGTTTGCTGACAATGGTGCAATGACCATGATATCCGCCCATCTCCGGAGTTCAATGTGTAGCACACTATCACCTAGCTTTTTCCAACTGGACCATTCCTCTTCATCAGTGTAAAGAACCACATCCTTAGGAAGTGCTGTCCTATCAATGAAGTGCAAAGAAGCCTTGGTGGCAACAGCTCTCACTTCTGCCCATTCAGCAAAACTACGGCAAAGATTCCCGAACTTTATTGCAGCTACACTTCCACTAGCAGCAAGTAAAATCCGAGGTTTCCTTGGAGCAGTATCAACTTGTGTTTGCTCCATTTCTACATTCGCAGGCTCCATCTGTGCCATAACCTAATCGAATATCACACACATTAAGACTTTACTTTCACGGAGATTCGATGCACTTAACCTATAAGAAAATGTATATCTTAAAAAGCTTTACCCAAGGCTTAATAACCTCTTTGCCGACTGCTGTAATCACAGAAATTAATGGCATAGAAGTCATGGATAACCATTTAGCCACAGAAAGTGTATGCTTATTATAGTTTAGTCTTTGCCAAAATCACGTTCCAAAAATTAGACATGATATTTGGAAGTGAAGAAACCAAGAGAACTCACCAATAAAACAAAAAAGAGCAGTAACCTCAAATACATGAACCTGACATGATGCATCAAGCATAAGATTCCATATGGAACAACTAAACAAATATTAACAATAGTACGAAGCTTAATATTTTTCCTATGAACAAGGATCTGTAGTAAATCTCGTACCCCCGAACCGGATAAAAGACTCACCTGGAAAATCAATCGGATCCGTGGAAAAGAACCGACGTGATTCAATCCACAACGGACACCAATAACCTTGATTTTCCAACCCCGATCGTAGGACCAGTCGATAAATGCTAAATGTCTGATAAGCCGAGGAACAAATAATAAAGTGCAGAAAAATAAACAGAGAACCCAATTTTACGTGGTTCGGCAATGTGCCTACATCCACGGGACAACGACGAGCTCCTTGTATTATCCGAGAATTACAACCCTAATTCCCTATTTTTCAATACAAGTCGGTAATCTACAAAAAATAAATAATCTACCTTTTGTTACTGATAAAAATATCAAGAAACTACCTCGAGTGCTTGTCCTATTTGCTGTGCTTATCCTTGTATGCAATGGCCACTGATTTAGACGCTACACAAGATTGATTTGGTCTTTTTCAATCTTGTGCTCTTGATCACCGTGGCTACCACAACCAAAACAAGTAGACAAGAAGCATGCTTGCCGCCATATACCATAAAAGCACTAACCCAGTAGATTGATCCCTTGATCAATTGGTGAACAAAACACATAAGAGGAATCAAAATGGAGAGAAGCTCTTGCTCCTTTGCTGCCGCCACCAAACAATAAATATTTGCTTGTTTACTCTCTGTCCAAGACACAGCAGCACCCTCCAAATTATGGTCTTGATACTTTGCTGAACATTCAACAAAAAAAGGGGAACCAATTTTGAAGAAACCCCTAGCTCTCTCTGCCGATTTTTCTGCCGCCTCCAAAAGTTGAGACAATGTCCTTATCAACCAAACCCTACTGTTCCCACGTGCCCATATAAGACAGAAATTAAAATTGGGCTTAAGTTTATGTAATGGGCCATAGGAAATCCATGGGTTTTGGAGCCCAAAAATAACAGGATCATGTTTTGCTAGTATGTATCCCCATCTTCTACAGGCAATTGTTGCAGACTGGCCATGCCATCTTTACAAGTTCTCATTACGATTGAGAATAGCCCCTCTAACATAGCCCACGAGGTCTCCCTTTCAAAATAAGATAAGACCGGGCACATTCCATTCACAGTGCTGCATCTTGTGCAACATAATGCGTATTGCCAAACAATCTATTGTTGGACTAGGTTCTGAAAGAACAGCAGGTCTATCATGTAATATGGTAGTCAGATTGTTTAGCTTCCTGCCACAAGGGCTTGGCCGGTCAAGATGGGAATTTCATCTTATGAAATCTAGTGTTAGAATTCTAGTGGGTCATCTGCTTAGGAGCAGTGGGCAGGGGCGGAACCAGGAATTTTTTCCAGGGGTAGCCATCAATAATTAATAAATATAAAGAAAAATCAATGATATTAATAAATCTCGGTTTGGACGCATAATACTTTAGCTTCCTACAATTCTGTATGAACTTGATTATATTTGAGAAATTCATATCAATATAAAGCTAAATATGGCCATAAGTTACATTTTTTTTTCTGAGCCACCAAACAGAAACATGGTTAAAACAAGAACATTATTGTTTTAGAGTTTAGACGCTGTATTTCAGCATTGGACATTCTATATGTGAAACTGTAGAGTGTAGTGGTAACTTATTAGGATCTAAATATTTGAAGTTTTACTCTCAGTTTCCAATGGAACGTAAATTTAATAGTATAATTCCAATTGAACCAAACAAATATTTTTAAGATCTTGTTGTAAGCAACACAATTGAAGCAAAAAGAATTGGGAAAGACCAGAACATGAATCTCACAGAACACAAAACATACCCATGACTTAGACATAGATTTATAGAAAAAAATTGCATCAACTAACGGAACCATGGAATTACTTGTAATGTTGAATCAAAGAAAATTAAATATTCATTTGGGCATTCGGCTGAGCATGTAGTGTTGAACTGTGTCAATTCCATATTAACACAAAATTATGATAAAGAAAACAAAACTCATGAAAGAAACGAGAGATCTGTGGGGCTCATACAGTGAAATGCATCCATACTCAAGGTAAGCTCCTAATTCTAATCACAGTTAATAAGAACCCATCAACAAAAATTGTGATGAGAATTAGGAGCTTACCTTGAGTAATTGATTCGTTAATGGTATCAGGATGGAGAAGACTTTACTTACTGCCGGCGATGGGAGGGCGAAAGGAATTGGTGGCTGCTGTTTGATGTCTGTCGCACAGAAAAAAGAGGGGGAAAGAGATTTGGTGTTACGCGCAAGAAGGGCAAAGGGAAAGTGATTAGAAGACTTGTTGTGGACTTGTCACATAAGGATAAATGGACTGGGCCTTTACAGAAAGCCCAAACTTTAGACAAACCAGATGCAAAAAAAAATCAAATTTTGGGGTGTTCCAGCAGAGATTCGAACACAGGTTCTCACATAAATATTCATAAGACGTATACCATCAAGCCAAATTCTCAGATATTCAGGGTGTTCCATGGAACAACCTTTACCCCCTTAGTTCCGCCCCTGGATGTGGGGGTTAGTAACTGTCGAAAAAAACAAGATTCTTTAGCTTCCTATTATTATACGGTAAGTCGTATTCAATACAAAGATCTGTCTAGTTAGTTTTCTAGTTTTCACACATTGGCACAAGCAGATCTGAGAATCCGTGAATGTCCAACATAATTTCTGTTGGAGGAGACAAGGGCCCAAAAGCAACCAATTCCAGAAGTCCTGAGGACCCTTTGTCAGACTTACCACTTCTCGTGTTCAAAATGTGCAACTCAATAAGCCATCAGTTCCAGTTAAATAGCATATTTTAAATCATATACACTGTATATCTTCTAAAGGGCAATCAGTATCATCCTAAACATTCTTTTCTCTTTGAAGAACTTTTATGTAACATATCAATTGAATTAATCTCCAACACCCCAAAGAACAAGTCTGGTTCACAAGGAAATGACCTAAATTATAACTCTCTGCTTACTGACCAAAATTCGCCTCCTGGGTGTCACTCATATATTGACCCAAACCATAAAAAAAAAATCCAAAGCAAAACAACCCAACATTTGAATTTTGCAAATTTCTAATCACAGTTGACAAAAACAGCAGTTTCCATACAAGTAAGGCACATTCTTCTGCCTCCACAGTCTACACTCCTTTCTACCCTCATAAACAAGACCAACTTATTGAACTAAGAAGATCCCAAAACCTGATTTCAACTGGTTTTGAAGAAAATAGAAACCTCAAATTCAATTATTTTTCTTTTTATTAAAGCTTTGGATCCGCCACTGAGAGTAGAGTGAAGTTAAATCCACACAAATAAAGAAGAAGACAGGAAACAGAAATTGGAGAAAAGCACATTGGGTCACTCAGCAAAGAAGCACAACACCCATGGAATGGAAGATATTTAAACCTCATCAAAATTCTCAAAGTAAAACCCATTGTAAGATTTGGATTACATTACCTGTTACTGCTACTGCTGCTGCTTGTTGGGATGCTAATCTTCGGGATTGATATAAAATGGAATTACTACGGACCACTTTGCTCTCAACTTGGTCTTTGGGGTGTCTTCGGTTCGGTTTGGGAACTGCTCCTTACGACTATATTTGGAGTTGAGGTTTCCGCCAAACGACAGCGTTTTAGCTTGGTTCTTCAACTACCTACGCTACGAGTAGAAGCTGAAACGACGCAGTTTAGGGGTTGTCTCTTCTCTTGCGTCTGCGTCTGGCAAATTGGAGAAACCTTCGCAGATTTGAGATCAAATCAAACCAACGACGACTTCTGAGAGTTTAGCTTTTATGGGATTTTTAGATTTTACGGATCAATCATCAATATCAAAATCTCTCTGGTAATTTTCTTAATATCTCTTGTTCTTCTTCTTCTTCTTCTTTCTTCTGATTGCTAATCAAGTTTTAGGCTTTCTTCTAAATTAACATAATAATATATATATTTCCAGTTTTTATTTTTATTTTTATAAAAAAACTATAAGCTTTTCTTTCTTCATGTCTTTCTCAGATTTTTCTGCAATTTGGGTTTGTGTAAATTGAAGTTGAGTAAGGATGGTGTTGGTGCTAGCATTGGGAGATTTGCACATCCCACACAGGGCAGCTGATCTGCCTGCCAAGTTCAAGTCTATGCTTGTTCCTGGCAAGATCCAACACATTATTTGCACTGGAAACCTCTGTAACAAGGTCTGCTCTACTTAAGCTTTCTGTTTCTTTTTTCCCTTTTCTATATGGCTGTTGGGAATATGGAGCAAAAAGATTAGCATAATAAATTGGTAAACTGTGACTTGCTGGCTATTGTTGAGTTCCAATTTGTTGTTTGGAGGCATGGAAAACGGAAGGATTGCATAGCTCATTATCTGAAAATTTTCATGTTGTCACGATACCAAACTAGGTCGCTTAATTAGGAATCGTCATTGCCTTTTCCTTCGTACTTGATTTAAGACTGCGGTGTGTTCAGTGGATGGATGAGGTTATGGCTCTACGGAAGGCTCTTAACAATTATTCCCAGTGCATTTCTTGAATCTTGTAATTTATTGAAATGATATTTCCTATTTTAACAATACATGCAATGTCTTCTACAATTGAATGGTATCTATATGGTACATTGAAATCCCAAAGAATCACCATTTATAGATACCTGGAGGATATGGGCCATTACTCTTCTCCTTAGGTTATTGATTTCAAACTGTTTTATTCTCTCTTAATCTTAATTTTGTGTGTCTACACAATGCACATATTTGGTGTGAAAAAGGCTTTGGAGTTAGAAATCGGCTTGACAATCCACACGTGAGCCAGGGACAGGTTTTTGAAGACTCAAACCGAAAAGTTCTTGGTGGATGAGAACAAGCCTCATTCACCGTCAAAAAGAGTGGTAACTTTTCCCATTCTAGATGAAGGCATATTGACGAGTGAAATTTAGATTGTGTCGAATCGTGCAAATAGGAAATAGTCTTCATCGACTTGCATATGTTATTCCTGTAGGCATTAGTTTCTTAGGAAAAAATAAGCTTTTGGTGGCTAAGGTTTCATCTTCTTTTATCCATAGATTAAAGCTTGATATAAGTGAAGAAACTTGGATAGGGACTTTTCTTCTAGTTGTCATGATATGCAACATATAATCTTGTACAATAATCCTCTCCTGAATAATTGAGACCCGATAATGCCTGCCTGTTTTTGGTCTTCCCTGTCATGTAAATGTTTCTAATTTTTCAATGAAGCTTGATTTGTTTGTAATTGTATATGTATAATACCCTATTATTGAAGCCAACTTTCTGGCTCGCTATTGTAACATATTTCCTTTGTCATCCTTCTCTCAAGTATGATCTTAAGTCCTTTTATCTCTGCAGCACCGGGGTTCCTTTTATCTATACTTTTTTTTTTTCTGTAGTCCTACAAAACCAAATGTAATTTGGTAAGCTATCAGTGGCACATTCTCTACACAACTCATATACAGTTGCCTAAACTCTGGAACTCCTGTTAATTTTTTTCAGGAAGTTCAGGACTACCTGAGAAGCATTTGCACAGACCTGCATATCACCCATGGTGACTTTGATGAAGATAAACGTTTTCCAGAGACAAAAACTCTAACTATTGGTCAATTTAAACTGGGAATCTGCCACGGTCATCAGGTTTGGTTTACCCTGCTCTCTTCTCTATAGGAAGGTTTATTTGACCTGCTACTGGGAATATATTCATCTCTGATTGCCCATGTTCTCTACTGTATGCTTTATTTCTTTTTATTGACTGCTGCTGCTGGGCTATATGCATCACGTTGTACTGTTTCGTTATACTCCGATAGGCTTTCTCCTTAAGTACATGTTGTGGAATGATATGGTGAAGGTTATGCCATGGGGGGACCTTGACTCGCTGGCCATGCTTCAGAGGCAGCTGGACGTTGACATCCTTGTGACAGGTCATACCCATCAGTTTACAGCTTACAAGCACGAGGGAGGTGTTGTCATAAACCCAGGCTCTGCCACAGGTGCCTACAGCAGCATTACTTACGATGTGAACCCCAGTTTTGTCCTCATGGACATAACCGGTCTTAGTGTCATCGTCTACGTTTATGAATACATTAATGGAGAGGTGAAGGTCGACAAAATTGACTTCAAGAAGACAAAATAATCATGTTTCTAAAAGTCTCATGTTCATTTTCTTGTGGATTTTGTGTATGGTTTGACCTTAGTGGAAGAAGGTTTAGAGAAGTAAGTGTATTGGATATTTGGATGATCTGTTGGCTGTGAAAGTCAAGTTTGAACTATTTGAAATTGCAATATTTGTTTGTTAAATATGAAATTGATTTGCAGAGTACATAGCTGACACTTGCGTGTGCTTTACTCCTAGTGTCATTAACAAATTGCTTGTTCTTTTTTAATCTTTGTTTCTTACTCCCCACAATGAGTATCTCATTTACCTTTTTAGCAAGGATCAGAGACTAGTGA
>JAYMTN010001792.1:0-12107 GCA_036897425.1 Erodium trifolium
TGAACCCATGTCCCAAGACCTAAGTTCAAGCGCTTGACCTGTTGGACAAACAACTTTGGTCGTGCTTACGAGACTTACTTTTGTTTTAGAAGGCTTCACATGTGACTGATTTGACTGATCTGGTTTGTGTAGAGAATTGATGGGTTTCTGGCTGTACTTAGCATTACTGGAGGGAGCTTCTCACCCCAATCCCAAAAGCTTCCATTTTCAGTTACCAGTATTGATGGGGACTGCTTCTTACTTTACTATGCATCCATAGATCTTGCTAGAAATTCCTCGTCAAACAAGTGCAGGGGCCAAAAAGTGAAGAGAGGCATCAACAATGATGATTCACAATCTGCCAAAAGCCGCATGCGCGTGCCTATAAAAGGGCGCATACAATTGGTACTGTCATTTCTCTCAAAATTGTTGTGTCTCTGAATTCATGTGACTGGAAATTTGAAATACAATTGGTATGATAACAATTGTGTTGTAATAGTTCCTTCCTTTGACATCAACTATACTTTTAGATTTGACAGGCGGTCCACTCCACTGACATTAGGATATTAGTTTTCAGTTGATATGCTCAAATTGATACCCATATGTCTTTGTTGATAATAATTTACATATATACTTCCTATATACCATGCTAGGTAGTTGGTATACACTTGCAAACTTTGCTCTGGATCATCTGAAAACTGTGTTCTTTTTTCCATCTGAAGCGTTTTCTTTTAGTTGTTTCTAACATAACATCATTGAAGTTTTTAATGTTGCATCGTGACATTAGTGGTATATTTTGGGTTATTCTTGTATCCCCATGCTTATAAGACATGTACCTCTTCTGGTATAAATGCATTTTCTATACCTCTTATCTAGAGTTTATCCTGGATGAAATTCTGAATCTCTTATAACATGATGTCTTGTTGGTGACTGAAATGTTGATGTTAAGTTGAGTGTTGCTTATCCTTTTTGCGTCTGCAAGTGCATTTAATTAAATTCTATTCATCTTATTGCTTTTCAAGATAAATCTAAAAAAAAAACTTCTTTATGTGCTAACTTTAGATCTCTTAATTTCTTTGTATATTTTATTTTAGATAACCTGCAAAGAAATCTCATTTTATTTAGTATTAAATTGGTTTCTCCACAGGTACTTAGTAACCCAGAAAAGACGCCTCTTCACACTTTCCTTTGCAATTATGATTTGAGTGATATGCCTGCCGGAACCAAAGTAAGATGGATCCTAACTTGTGTTTTCTTCTCTAATTTTCCTTTGCAACTATGATTTGAGTGATGTACCCAGTTATATACGTTTCATGTTTTGGATAACTGCTCTTGATTTTTCTTTGGACTTTTTAAATCTGCACTTATCCTAGGTTTTTGATGTCATGCTCGTATTAGTCTTTTATTTAGTCAGAGGATCTTATTTTGTGTTGGTTGCGAAGTCGCATCATCGATATACTATTTAGCATAGTATAAGAAATATTTAGTGAAAATTTAACAATTCTCTCTGTATTAACAATGCAATGTACTAATTTGTTCTTTTTTGCTTTCTTGTTTCTCTTTTATATTATTGCAGACATTCTTACGCCAGAAGGTCACCCTAGCCTCTTCCAGCTTGACTTCTACCGGGATGAAGGGACAGACAGGCGGGGACATGAAAGTCAAATACAAGTTGACTGCAGTCCACCAGAAGACTAATCTTGTTGAGGTCCGCACGATAAACACCGTGACATCCATTGACCAAGCCAGCAAAGTCAAAGATATCGAAAACCCTGATCAAGCAGCGTCAATAGACATTGGGTGTGACCTTAGGAAGTCATTGCATGGTTGTTCAAAGGCCAATGAAAGTACAAACGGCACTGGTGCTCTTCGTTATGCCCTTCATCTCCGCTTCCAGTGCCCTTCACCTAAAAAGTCTTCCAGGTCGGCTCAGAGATGCAAATCTGGGACACAAGGGACAGGTTTAGATGCTGATGGAGAAAGGAGATTCTATTTATATAACGATATGAGGGTTGTGTTCCCTCAACGCCATTCAGATGCAGATGAGGGCAAGGTATGCAAAATTGCCCGCTTCTTTTTGCAAGTAGTAATTGAGCATGGCTGATCGTGATACCATGTTGTTGTTGTTGGCAGTTAATTGTGGAGTATCATTACCCGGAGGATCCGAAATACTTTGACATGAGCAACTAAAAACATAAAGAGTATGCTGAGGATCAATGTGTACATATATAAAAGTCAGTCACATGTTTCTGTGTCATGTTCATCTTGAAAATGGCACTGAACTAACCATGTTCCTTTGTATAGAGAGTGTCCTCTTTTCTCCAGCAAGCCCTGTAATAATCTGATGAATGGGTTCCAAGGTTAAAAACCATAGACATTCTTGTCTTGGGTTGGAACCTCAAAATGAACAATACCTGGATCTGGATGAAAGTTCCTTTGGTTTAGCCTATCTACATGAGTTGTGGATGTGATAAATGTCACCCAGGCCCAAGTAATGAATTGGGCCCCAATCATGGGCTGGGCTTTTCTTGAGCATTGGCATGTAGTTTGTTCATGTAGTTGCTCTGAAAGTGAATCTCAGTCACAGCATTCATTAGAGATTTATGTTTCGAGTATATATATATATATTGATGTATGTACATGTATAGTCTTGTCATGAAAGTGATATGGATGGCTCTGTCTGAGGATGGATGAGAGAGAGAGAGAGGTTTTCATGTCATGTCACGGAAGGAACCTAGTAAGCAACCCATTTAGGGCAAGGTTCAAGTGAGAAGTGATCGTGTGAGTCCATGCCTTCCTTGTGCAAGTGTATGTGTATGTGTATGTGTATGTGTATGTGTATGTGTATGTGTATGTGTAGTAGGAGCTAACCCAAGACTCACATCAATATCATCATCAAGTCTAAGACTAAGACTAAGACTTAAGACAAATTAAGACGCAGTGACGAGTCAAAGCATCGTGCATGTGCCTAGGACCATCACTTCTCCAACCAATCCTTCATGGCCATGCTCCTCCTGCTACTGCCGATGTTGTTTCATGTGACCTATATATTTATCATCATAGCCTCTCTACGTACGTACACATCAAGGACATGCCATACACAGTACACACACTCGTGGCTAAAGCTCTCTCATCTCTCTACACTGTCAAAGTCCAAACCCTAATCTCATCCCATCATTTCTAGCTTGCAGCTGTAAAAGAAAAAGAAGATGACACTCCACTCAACTCTACATGTTTCTTTTTCTTTTTTATTTCCATGTCAAGGCCATGCATGCCTCCGTTACAGTTGCATGACTTCTCAAGTGTACAGCCCCTGTTCTAATGGGAAGCAAATGGAGGAAGGTAAGGTTAAGTTTCATTACACAATGACCGTAAATTGGGTCGGGATGAATCTTTTATTACCACCCAATTATTATCTGCTGGTAATGAAACTTTCACTACCGGTCAGCTTTGCACTTGTCCGACTGAATTCCTTTTATTGTCATCTGAATATTCAGTCGTGGCGGTTAGAATAAAGTGAGGGTAGGGATGTTATTGATAATGAAAACAACTTTTGAAACAACTACCTGCACATGAACTAAGTAATAAAATATCACGGCCATTTTTTGGGGATTAAACTATGCATTATCGTGAGTTTGGTACATATTTCACGTATAAAGTTACACCTATTCTCAATTCGCTCACGAACTTTATGATTGAATTTGAACGAGTGCATGCATGGAAGTGGAAAGAGTAGCTGAAGGTGGAGTTGGGGCAGAGTGGGGAGGGGTAGTTTTGTCATTATGAATTGGTAGGTACGGACAAAAATTTAAAGCCCTTTATAGACTTGATCACTCTCACCTTATTATTCTCGTAGCTGATGACGCATACATGTATATAATATGAAGAGTATTATAAATATATATAATTGGTATATATATGCGGTTGTTGAGTATTGGTTCTTGTGATTGATCCAATAATGGCCAATCCATTCATCGACTTCCTGAGTTCCAAGCAACCTTCTTCTTCTTCTTCGGCTAGAAGTGATGATCATGATCATCAACGTCGCTGGTTCTCGTGCCTCTATTGCAACCGCAAATTCTACACGTCCCAGGCACTTGGTGGCCACCAGAACGCCCACAAGCGCGAGAGAGCCGCCGCTCGCCGGACCTCCTTCTCCGGCGGACCCCTTTTCCAACAACAACAACAACAACCTGGTTTCGGATTTACTAATGTTGTGGAACACCGGTACTGCTTCAACAGCAACTGTTGTTACACTTACTGCTCGAGCGGTAATAAGAAGAGTAACCTCCACCGGGCCTCAGCTTCTGTCGCCGTCGCCGGGTCGGATGTTGTTGGTTCTCATAACCATCTGTATCGGTATCAACATGATGATGAGTCTGGTGGTTATTACAGTAACCACAACCTTGATCTGACACTCAAGTTGTAATAACTTGCTTTGTTGTAGTTTGTTTAGGGTTTGGGATATGTTTATTTCGGGTAATATATGGTTAAGCTTTGCCAAGAACATGCTCAACAGTCAACTAGATAGTGAGCTTTGCTTGTTTCAAGCCAATTAATGTTGGTGGAGATTAGTAAACTGCAAAACTGTTGTTTGGATGGATGCATGTCTCATTTTATAAGATATCATAATTTAATTTAATTTGATTTATATACAAATAGGGATAATCACAAAAGCTTGTGGTGTTGTATTTTGCAAAAAATGTTAGTAAATTATTTGTTTTTGCAAATGACATTACCCCACTATTTTTCATATGCATACTCCAACTATTTTCTATCTAGAAATCCACTAATAAGATTATTTTTCTGAAAAAAATCAAAACCAATCGTGTAAAAATTTATACGGCTTCTAAGTAACAAAACATGTATACACAAGGTTAATCTTACTTTCAGAAGAAAAAAAATGTATACATGAGGTTACAAATTGCAAAACAACGTTTCATGTAAAGAAAAAAAAACTATCATTTCCGGAAAAAATAAAATTAAAGTCACGCCATTGTGATCATGTGATTAATTTTCATTAAAGATAACGGACAAAGAATAGTTTAGGAATTTATACAAAAAGAAAAGTTTACCGATAATATTTTATAAAACATGCTAAGTTCACCATAAATTGCTATTATTATTCCATACAAAAATATAAACAGAGTTTAGATGAATCCAAATTTGTTAGGATAGTACTAAAAATACTACGCGCAAGTATTCACTTTTTATAATTTATAGTCATTTTCTTTTTAATAGTAAAAAATATCCAATTTTTTTTGTATACTATTAGAAATTATAAAAGCGTTCATGAAATCTTGAAATTTTGGATTTTTTTTACTTAATATTTTTTTAAATAAAAAATTATAAGGTTAAAATGGTCATTTAAAATTATAAAAAATTTGACAAGTTCCAAAAAAATGAATACCTCAATTGTCCTTAATTATACCCTTTACCTTGTAATTTGTAATTGGTGAAGTAAAGTCGAGAGCAACTTAGGGCCGAAGAAAGCCCAGAAAGGGGCCAAGAAGAGCCCATTTTCAGGCCTCTACTGTCACATGTTCACATCACCTTCCTCTCTTACCTCATACACACCACAAAATTAACCCAATGGAACTACAACTACCCCCACAATAAGGACTCTATGTTTTGGTGACGATCCACAAAATACAATAACTCTGTGTATACTATATATATAGAAAGTGTAAATTGCAAAACAATGTGATATATAGCTGAGCCAACCCTTGCCCCTCCCAAAGGGTACCGTCCATGACGCAAACACATTATCACCTGTGGACAAACCAGTTTCAACCCACGTGATATATTTGCTTAACAATGAAGACTTCTCTTCCAATACCTACACAGGGCCCAAGTGATGTTTGGGTGCATTCTTCACTTACCAGTTACTTAGATTGATTAAGCTGGAAGGTTGGGATTTCAGATTCAAAGCCATGAGTGACCTGGTAAACCACCCTGGCCAAGATGTTCCTGTAAGGGTCACTCCCTCTTCTCTCCTTTAAATAAGCAAGGCACTGCTCAACCTCCGACTTTACTTGGACATACAGTTCATCACATCTCTCTCTGTCTCTCAGCTCCGTCTCCCTCCCTACAATGAACCATTGGCAATGGCAATTGAACATTACATATTATCAATAGTTGACAATCTTGGACATCCCACAAATCATACTAATACGGAGATCGAAAAATGAACAAGCAATCACATACATTATACATATATATTGTATATCAATGGCTTTTAAGTGGTCTTAAAAGGATCAATTTATCATTTAACAGTTGGATGAGAGTTTGATCTTCTGATACAATGAACTAAGAAAGACTTTAGTTAATGATATTGCTAACTTGAAGTTTATGTTTCAGTGTACATACATACCTTGTGTCTCAATTGGCTTGCCAAAGTAATAATAATATCGGCCAACGGGGACTTTTGGTAGAATCACTGGCATGTGTACAAACTGCTCTGCCACTTCCCCTGTGGCTTTGTCCCTGTCATCACAAGTCAAGGGTTGATTTTCAAATGATGAGTAGAACAGGCACCACAAAGTTATAATACCTCAACTTCACAGCCTCATTTGTCAGTTTTTCTATTCGAGCCTCGCATGCAGGAATCTTCACGAAATCGTCATAATCTACTACAACCTACAACCATTGCATATCCAATCAATTATTCAGCAGATATTAAACTACAACTTTTAACTAGCTAAGAAGAAATCACACTGAGATACAATATCATCTCACACATACTTGACCAATATCATCTTCTCCAACAACACCAAAAGGTACAATGGTAGCACCAAATTTGGCTGCCATTCTCACAAACTCGGACTGTTCTGGCCAGAATAACTTGTACTCTTCACCCTGGAAATTCGAATTGAGGAATGTAGATGTGAACTTTCAATAACTGGTAGTCTAAACTCTCGAGGTAAAAACGTTACCTTTCGATGAAGGCCCTCACGCATCCCTCCCGGATATAACAGGACATGAGACTTTGAAGAGAGAAGTTTGAATAAATTCTTTGCTGAGACAGGAACTGCCCCCATAACTCTGAACATGTCAAATGTTGATACATCAGGGAAAAATTCATCTCTCACTTTGGTATATATTAGCGGATGTGCTATGCCTCGCACCATGATATTCCTTTCAATCAAACTTTGCAACAGCAATGGAACCAACTCGAGTCCTAGTAAGGAGTGATAGCCAACTAGCAGGACAGGCCCTTCAGAGGGAATACCAGCAAGGCCTTTAACAATTTTCCCATCCTCTAAAGTCGAGAGCATTACAGGGCTAATAGCTGAATAAAGCCATCTAGGAGCACAAAGACAGTCAGATAATTGTACTCAAAGTTCATTTCAATTTGCTAACAAAAACTCATCAGAACAACTCCAACAGTGAAGAGCAGCTATTGGACGCTTAAAGGAGTAGATTATATGTGTCAACAAGATTACTCTATTCGGTACTTTTCTAGGGGAATACAATGTAAATACGCATATATCCACATTTCGTGAGTTATTTTTTTCTCCTACAGTATGCCTCTTAATTTAGTAGGTAGCAACCAACTTGTCCCTTATTTCCATGATATAAATTTCATTTAGACACTGCCATGGTACCTAGAGTTTGGTTAATTTTACTCTAACCAAGAAATTGTGTGTTTTCAACTTTCTTGCAAAGGTATCACCTACCGAGTTGATTCAAGTAACTTTTTCAGTTCAGAAGGGGTAGGGGGCATGTAATCCGAAACATAATCAAGACGCTTTGAGCGACGATAGAAAGAAGCACCCTTGATCACAGTAACCAAATCAACACCACTATCCTGCCACATGAACGCAAAACTAAAATGTAAACTTAAAAAATAGATATTGCAAGGACAGTGCATGTTAATATAGTTCACTACAGATACCTTTTAATAATATTTCCTCTTATTTATTTTGAATTCTCGCTATAATAACTGCGTACACAAGCAATGGTTGTGGGAGAAGTGACAAAGACCTCATATAACAAGTATGCAGTCGCTGGTTTTATTTTCCAATCTTGCAATTATTGCTCATAAAAAACTGTTTTCACAATAGAGGCAGGCAACACTTCCACTTATGCACAAAAGAGAAAGATAACGATCTGTGCATGCACACATACCAGATAGAGATTGTCATACCAAGAATAAGAAATGGCCACTGTCAGTGAATCGCCGGATTTCACATTTAGGCAGTGCATTAAGAAGCCTTTCACATTCCACTTGACTAGGTAATAGCTGATCCCTTCCACTAAGAGAGAGAGAGAAAGGGAATCAACCCACAATTCTGAAAAGAATTATTTAAGCAGGAAAATAACAAACCGTACACTAGAAACTTATCAAAGATATGCCACAATACATGTTTAATCTTAATATCTACAGAAAGTGATTTTGTAAGCTCAAAATTTGAAATCTAGAGAGCCTGTGGAGGGTTTTGTGTTAATTCACTCAAACTCTATTGGAAACTCTCAAAATTGATTGGTTAGGACAATATATGGGGTACTTGCTGCGATGTTATACCTCATGGTCAAAGCTTGATAGTATGCATGTTGTCAGATGCATGCTAACTTACTCAGATACCTATCCACAAGAGAAATGTACATTCATCTACATTGCACAAATTCACATCATGACATCCTCTTCTATAACTCTCACACTTTTATCAGCAGTGTTCATAATAACCACCAGGAAGACAGTTTTGAGTGGGTTTTGTAAGGAATCTTGCTACCGTATTAGCATTCCATATTCTTTCATTTTCAGTGGCCATCTTCTGGGATAAAACGTATGGTATTTTCCCACGGTGACTAACTTGAAAGAAAGCCAGACAGCAACAAGATTGACATCACTCTTAAGGAAAAATTACCAGAAGCTCGATAATTGTAGATTTGTAGTCATGTCAATTTCAATGAATGAGATCTCATATCTTCTGCAATTACTTATCATAACCATTCCTAATAGTTGTTGAAGTGATACGGAATAGAAATGAAAGAGTAAGAACCTTGAAAGTATAAGAGTTTGGGCATTTACAGCATGGAGGCGTGAATTGGCAAAGGCAGCAGCTACTTTAAGCATCTTCAGTTTCCAGAGAAGTGTTTCTTTAGGGAATGTACCAATCCAAACCTGTGGTGTAATCATCAATTCTTTTCACATGAAACCGAAAAGCACTTACCAAGAGTCTAATACATGCACTGAAGAATATGAACACAAAATGATAAAAGGATGACAATGGAAAAAATGACGTAGAGAAAACACGAGTTCATTGAGTAGTTGTTGAAATATGTGGCGACAAGTTATTTTTTTGGATATGTCATTTTCATTAAACTAAAAAAAGTGAATCAAATTCTAGTTTGTTAATGTGCAAATTCATGTCAGAGTTGAATCTTACGGATAGATAAGATGAAATTGCAGCAAGATCCTGTGATAGCTCTCCAACAGTTTGTTGCAGTGTGAATCCCTTCCTCATTGTAGCCACTGCCTTCTCCCAAATATTACCTATGTATATGTGTTACAATTGCCAGTATTACAACTGCATCTGAATGTTAACACCATTTCAATGCAAACTTACAGGCTAGCAAGCTGGGCATAGTTGGATCATGCCCAAACTCTGCATGTCAGCAATTCTAAGTGGAGAGAATAATATCCGAAGCAACATGTGAAGTCGGCATATGGGAATTACAAATGATTAACAGAGAAAGTAAACCTGTCATTATGCTCAGCACATAAGGATGGCTTAGATGAGCCAGGTCAGTTGGCATGACTTCCAGCAAAGATATTAGAGGTTGCAGCAGTGATTGATTGAAAGAAGTAGCTGCAGAAAGAAACATGCATTATATTATACGCTAGATGATGCAAGCTTTTGTTAGGAGCCCATGACAAAGAAGTAGAGAAACTGAGGACCTAAGCCCCCATCAAAATTAAAAAGAGGAGCAATTCTCACCTGGGTTAGCTAATACAAGCATAAGATCAATATCTGGGTTACAGGCTGCAACAGCTAATGCAAGGCAACCTCCAAGAGATTCTCCAACCAGATATATGGGTCTATTTGGTGAACCATTATGCTCTGACCTAACTGTCACTTCGACCAGCTTCACCAATTCTGATCCATGAAAGAGATTGCACAAAAAACTCATTCGCCTTCTAACATTTTCTTATAGAAACTTCTAGTGCTACTAATAACAGATTCCTTTTACAATGGTGAGAATAAAATGAGTTATGGACTCTAACCATTTTCTTTCCTCTCTACTTTACTAAGCTTTTAATTTATATCATTAGTACGTCACGAATGCTGATTACGTGTCTCAAGACCATGAAGAGATGGATTGAGCGAAGACAGTGTGCCACACAAAATTACTAGCTCTATTCATGTCATCTCTAATATTCGTGCACATAAATACATAACTGAGGATGAGCAAATGACCTGTAAATGGTGTTCTATCCATTAAAGGAATATCCAAGCACCAAACATCGAACATCCTTCATTTCCAAAAATAAAATTTTGATATTAGATGGATACCCAAGTACTGACCAGCTGCGTTGTTCAGGTCTCAGCAACATGTATGCATGAAACAAAATACCAACACTTGTTTTTTCTGGTACAGAGGTACTTACTTTGCTAGATTTTCATGGTGCATTATGAGTCCAAGTCCGACCCCATCAGCCCCTACATATTAAAATTAATTATTGAACAAACTATTAATAGCATTGTCCTTTCATGGATCAATATAACATTGCAAGGTGGGATCAAATTTGAAGCACTTTCAAGTTTCAATTAATGAAATTGTAAGAGTAGTATAATATTATCATGACAAATAATTTACTTTTGGGTCACCGTTTTGTAATTAAAAGATATGGTCGGACAAATGCACGTTTACCAAACAAGACATTTCAATTAACAAGCACACAGAGTGAAAACCCAAAGGATCAACCTGGCAAATATAGCAGCAGAGGAGCACTACAAGACCGCAACGCCGGCGCCGGCGCGCACTCCAAGGGCGAGAACCACCGCGGCGGTCCACCGGTCGAGCTCATCATCATTTCTTTCGCCTGCTCAAAGTAATCCCTTAAGCCCCTCCCCGATTGCTCCCCCTCCTCCAACGGCGGTGTAGTCAGCTTGGCGGAAACAGCGACAGGAGAAATCGAACCGATCGGTTTGCATTTTCCGGCGGTCGAAGCATAGATCCGGCGGGGAACCGGATGAAAACCGGCGGGGAAGAGAGCCGCGCCGGTGTTGGAGGCCATGACGGAGAGAGTAGCAGGTAGCTCTCTCAGTGAGGCTGTGGCGATTTCTGATGATACGAGAGCTTCTCAGCAAAATTAAGCTGAGTTCGTAGTCAGAAATTGAAATCGAAAACGCACCATGACACCAATGAAACATGGGTTTCAGAGTTGGCGACACGGAACGAAAGAGATTAGGAAATGTGTCCGTCACCGGAACAATCTACTACATTTTCATCACTCTCTCTTATTCTTCTGTGACAGAACAGTTGATTTCGATTCATTCATTCCCATTCCCATTCCCAACACAAAAATGAATAAGGTTAATTATTTTTTAGAATATAAGTTTACGTAATTTATACGTATTAATCACTTCCCAACAATAACCCTCCATAATTGTGCGATGAATATGAGGTACTATTTGTGTTTTTGTGTGATGGAATTTTGGAGGAAAATACATTTCACTGACCTGCATTTTAACATATTATTAATTCATTACTTTACATTTTAAATCGTTTTAGCTCATTTTAATACTTTTGTGAATTAATACAATTTAAAGTAAAGTACCATTGGAGTTCTCGACACTCGGTTTTAGTTTTTTACGATGAAATCTTCGTTTTCCTCTACATGCATCATTTTGGCCATCTACGCTCATTCTGTCACTACCACCACCTCCTCATCCATCTACTTTAACATCTTTGTTCCGGGTCCCCTCTCGGCATGGTCAGGGAAGAGATCTAAGGCAGTATGTTCTCCCACTGCCGCTCACAATTGAGCACCACCAGCTTCTCCTCCTTCTCCTCTCGGCAATCACTTGGCTGTCACCTGAGCCCCCGCCTCCGCCTCCGTTGTGAGCCTGTTTACCTCCATGTGATGGTTTTGCGGAGGTCCCGCATCTCCACTGTCG
>JAYMTN010001793.1:0-12105 GCA_036897425.1 Erodium trifolium
AAGAAAATCTTATCAGCAAGCACAACTGTTTTCTTCTACATCCAATGGCTTGCTTTTTCACTGAGAATTATTAAACCAAAACTATTTTCCATCATGGCAAGATCAGGGAAACTATAGTGACAACTTTAAGTCTCTACTAGAAAATTAAAGAGAAAAACTATTACTGGAAAATAATAAGTTCTTTTAAATTGGTGACATGCAGAAAACTACCCTTTTAAAATAAATAAAAAGTGTGATAAGCTGTCTTATCTCGTGTGCACAGTGCCCTCATATCACATTTAAAATTTCAAAACTATACCTTCATACCTTTGAATGATGATTTTAAAAAATCAAATTTGAAAAGGAAAAAATATAGTAAAAAAATTATAATTTTGACTTAAAGAATTTATTTTTAAAAAATAAAATAAAAATAGAAAATATTTACTAAAAACTGAATTAATTTTTTCATAATATTTATGAAGAATTGAAATAAAACTGAATATTAATTTTGAAAAATTCAAATTACAAAATATGAATTATTATTTATAAAACTAAAATAAAACAAATTTGGTCTGGCCATCTTCCAACGGCGATGACTTGGTTGCAGATCCAGGGCAGGCGGCGACGACAATCCAGGTCATGAGGTAAATAGTAACTGAAATTGGCATCCATAACATAGTTCCTTAAAAAGGAAGTGTACACTTGGTTTGGAACATCCAAGGTAAGGAAGCAGGACACTTAATCTGGAAAGAGGGAGTAATATATTTTGTCCCTTTTCTTCCATTCAACCTAGCAAAGGTCCGCAATGGTGGCAGTGTGAACATTAAACAAGAGCACTAATGGTTATCAGCGTTCACAAATAAACAAGACACAACGAGAGTCATTAATAAAAGGGTAATCCCTATAATACATCCCCTTTCCACCTTCATTAACACAAACTAACTGTAAATGTCCTTTAGTTGCAAAAACAGTCACCTTTCATTTATTTAGACAAAACGATTTCCATTCAATCGTGCTGAAACATCAGTTTTTTTGCAAACACTAATCCTCACCTTTGTTTTTAGGGGGGTGTTTTAGAGAAAAACTTCGCAGATGGAAAGATTAGTTATTGCAAAAACTGAAAGCCTCAGTAGGATTCAATGAAAGCCGTTGTTTTGTGTGAATAAACAAGAAGTGTGTTTGTTTTTGCAATCAAATGACCTTTACAGTTAGTTTGTCATAATAGAGGTCGAAAGGGGGGTGCGTTCTTGAGATTTTCCCTTGACAAAATAAGAATGGCTGAGTAATTATCATCACCTCAAGCTCACTAGCCAAATTAGTATGCTTGCTTCTAAGAGCCTCCATAATATCCTTTGCAGCATCAAAAGCACTGGCAGCAGAAGCTGCAAGACTCAAAGCACCACTCCGCCTCAATGTATTTTGACCACCTTCATTCGTATTTGAAGTACTTTGTTGGAGCGGTTGGTCATTCCCTGCATGAACAGTACCTTCTACAGTATTGGACCTTTCAGATTCTTGCCCATGAGAGGTCCCACCGTCATGTGATCCCAACCCAGCACTAGATTGAGTGCCTTGATGGACTTGATTGTCTGTGCCTAAGGCACCACCATGACTTTGAGCTCTTGCATTTCCGTCAGCCAAGCCAAGACCACCACCACCAGAAACGTTCTGCTGCATTCTTTGCTGAGCCATTGCAATTCTATTATTAAGTTCAGATTTGTTTGCAACATCACGGCGCTCAAGCAAATAAGTCCTCAACCAGTAATATAGAGCCTGACATTTTTGAAGACAAAGTAACAAGGTTATTAATGAAAGCAACAATTCCATATGACATCTACTAAAAACTACTCAGCAAGAAGAATAAATTAATAAAAGGCAGGATATATTCAGAACTAATAAATTTACATCAAGTTTACCTGCGGATACACAGTGGCAATTTTTAACAATACAAGTTTGCAATGAGGTGCTTCAGTTCGCTGCAAGGATAGTAATAGCTGAGGAATCCATGCTAGCCAAACCCAATGGGGTATTTGATCCATGTACTTGTCAAATGCCCTACCCACAGGCTCATTAGAAGTATCAAAACTCAGAAGATATAGGACACGAGCAAGGTGACTTCTGGAGTTAGAAATGCCATATTTGATACCTTGAAGAAAACAGCTGACCGCATATTCTAACCAAATTTCATCGTGTGAATCCTTGTAAGCCTGTCAAGAACACAGACAATTAGCATCAAATCAAGTTATTAATGACAGAGAGAATCAAAAGCTGATAATGATTATCACCATGTCACAATAATTGCCCCAGCTTATCCATCCTTTAGGCAAATTCTTGAAGAGGCTGATAGCATTGGAATAAGCAAGGTTTGCACCCTCAGAGTCATTTAGCTTCAACAAGAAATCCCCCTTGAGGCGATAAATTTCTGCCTTGTGTTTCACTGGAAAATATTCCAGATTAGTGCTGTTGATCAAATTAATGCCGCTTGTTAGCTCTCCCTTCATTTCCAGATAAGCCTTAGCCTGTTCTCTTATTTTCACAAAGGCCTCCTGAAAACATATAACATGAAAGCTCATGAGATATCCAGACTTCGTATGAAAGAATTAAAGAATTCACTTAGGCAGAGAGAGATGTAAGCACAAGAAGAAGAACACTTGACACACACTTATTCGAAGTTCCAGTTCATCACTGCACTCATCTAAAAAATTACCACTTATAACAAATTGAGACTTTTTCGATCATCCCCAGCAATGTAAGAATAATAATCAATCAAATGATAAGGATTATCTTAGAGTTCAGGGCACACAAGTTCAACAACTTGTAACCATTAAACGGTGAATCCCAACAATATTTTAAAGAGACAGACCTTTGCTACCTAAAAGATAAAAGTTTCAGCCATGATAGTTATTTGTCATACCTGCACTTCCATGGTGGAATGGCCATACATCTTTTCAAGTATGGTAACGCAAACGTCATAAAGTCCCTGCTTACGAGAAATGTGAGCAAGCTTATTGACATTCCATGCTTTGTCACGATAACCAAGATGGTGAAGTTGTGGATTTGTGGTACCAAAATCCTTAAATGCATCTATAACAGCATTATACATTTCATTCCTCCATTGAAGCAAATCACACCAAACAGACATATTATCCCACTCATTTGGAGTTCTAAGTCTCCATGTTTCGAGTATATCCTTAAGATCCGCAAATAGATTTCCATGTACACCGACTGAATTTCCAGAAAGTTTGTTCCCATTGGAAATATCCAGAAGAATTCTGGCAGATTCTTGCACTTCAACTAGCTGTTGGAATTGCTGTAATAGAGGGATTCTAGCATGGACAGACATCTCAGGTAATTGCCACCACTGCTCTAAAGCAAGATCCACACCTTTTCCCACGATGTTTTCAGCATCACCTACACCATTTGTATTTTTATCATGCAAGGCAAAGAAGGCTTGAACCAAACGAAGCTTCGGAGTCTCTTCAACTTGAGCCTTTGGAATCACATGATCCTTCATATATGCCCAATCTGGCAATTTCCAAAGTGTGTCAAGTAGTATCTCATAATTATCTATACTCTTTCCGAAGTCCACCAATGCATCCCACTGACTAAGTTGAGTAGCACAATGAATCCACTGCTCTTCCCAGAGGCACATTTCAGCTTTCGGTACAACATTGCTGTATGTGCCTTGTGTTGCTTTAACCATAGCTTGGTAGAAAAGGCTTTGTGCACGTTGCCAATAACCATGCTGAACGAGAGAAAGCCCAGCCCTAGTTTCTGCAGTAGTAGACCTTTTCTTCCATAAACCACACCTCATATCTTCTTCATTGAGTAAACGATAAAGCTCAGCCAAGGACTCGGCACACTTTGTTTCATTCATGAACAACATGACATGACTTTCGAGCAAAGCCAATGAGATGTGCCAGGCATTGTAAGTTTTGCCGATATACTTAATAAGCTCACTTGGCATCCGAGGTTGAGGGTGGCTTAACTGAAGTCCTTCAAGAAGTGCTTGCACAACATTTGGTCTGCTCCCTTGCTGTTTCTTATGGTAATCTTTTGACAAGAGAGTAATCATTGGTTTAGCCAGAGCTACTTGTTCTTCTTTATGCAAGGTCACCCAGACAATAGGAAATACTAACACCCACAAGTGATAAGCAACATTTGGATCAGTATGTGCCAATTCTCTCAATGGAATAACAAGATCAGCCACCTAGAAAAGAAGCAAAAGGTCAATAAAATCAAATCTAATATACAAATTTCATAGCATATTACAAATATAATTCTGCAGCATTCCAAAACTATAAATCATTCTTTAAAAAAGATATACCTGAAGTTTGCTAGTCTCATTCAGAAACTGGGCATGTTTCAAAACAAGGCTATCGAATGAAAGGGGGGCATCTTCAGGTCCATCAGGAATGTCCGTAAGTTGATGCTGCATCCCAGAACTATCTGAAATGGAACCTGAAAACACAAGAGGGGGTACTCTAGCAGAATTTGAAGCAAGTGTAATCGGTTTATTTTCCACCAAGGTTGCGAGAAGAAGATCAATGCCTTGTTTGAGCCAGAATACATCACTCAAAGCTTCCCAGTCCTGAATCTGTATTATGTATTGCAGCCGAGTGAACAATGTTTTGCCAAGAGATTCGTGATAAAGTGAAAAGAAATTCTTCCTAATTTCGGGATCACTAGCTCGGACACCAAGCATAAACTGCCTCTCCACCTTGAGAAACACCTCTTGACGTAGAGCCAGGGGATATCTGCAAGTCAATCAATCAATAATATGCCTATCCTGATGAAAGCAAAATCCAAGGGAGCTTCATAGATATGGTACTTACTTGTTTGAATCAGCACAGATTCCATAAAGAAGCTGAAGATACTTCCTATCCCACTCTTCCAGCGAACTCGGGGGAAAGTTCTGCTTATCAACTTGTGAAAGCTTCTGAAGAAAAGAGACTATTTCCTTGGGTGTGAGAAAAGCACTCGACATGGCAGGTGTGCCAGGCTTGCCGACATCATCTTCTATCCACCCTTTAATGACATCAAGAATGCAAAGGAGAACGCTAGCATCAGTACCCTTCTCCGAGAGCAAACCATTCAAAATTTGAGTGACGGATCGTTTGCACTCGGCTACAAGCATGACCTTGTCACTGATAAGTTTCAAGACAGATTTTAAATTAGAGATAACTGCTCCAGCATCAGCACCGTGACGAGAAGTGACTGCAGAATCCGAATCAATTCTCTGACCCTGGAATGATATATTTGCTTAATGTAATTTGAATAAAGATTACATGTAGGAACCATATAAATAACTGTAGGCAAAGAAAAACATTAGACAACTACATGAAATAGTCTAAAAAACAAAAAGACAAAAGGGGGAAAATTGGGAATAGGCCTTTAGCTGAAGTTCCAATCTAAATTGCATGTCCAATTGTTAACAGGAAGGATTAAGACAATGATCGAAAAATAAACATGAGGCCAACTCCACACCGTAAATATTATGGATTGGAGTACATATTAAAGGCATGAATAGATGGATGACACTTTGTAGACTATTTCATTTAAAAGAAGAATAAAACCAACTAGTGCACCTACATTTAATAGCATTGTATTAACGTAAAAAGGGCTCTTACTCCACTGTAGAAATGGTGTAACCAAAATTATCACCTGAATACCCTGTAGCAATTCATTATCTAGACCAAAAGTGGATGAAATACTTCATGCAGGCAAAGGGTGTTCAACATTCATCCCACTCCATGCGCTAAAAAGCAGTATTTTAATTCCAACAGTGAAGAAAAAGGATGTACCATCGTGCACTTCACTTTGAACACAAAGTTCACAAGTATAAAGACAACAGTGTGCAATAATAATAAAGCGCCAACTTTGGCATGCTACTGAAATAGGTATTAAAATTCATATATCAGGAATAACTATAATATCAAAAGTCAAATGAGACAGTATTAATAAGTACAAATAAATTACAGAACTATTGACGAACATTATAGCAACGTTCTCGTAAAACAAACAGTATTGCATATGAACACTACACTATTGAGGGGTAAAATAATATATTGGCAGAATATTTCCCTTTTAATTGAAAAATAAACATCTTAATAATTGAAATAAGTGACACCATGTAACACATTTCAGAAAGAGAGAAGATATAAAAATAGAAAAATATAGAGGCATACTTGTCTCACGTGAGAACCAGCTGATGCTCCCATATCCCGTGCCAGGCGTTGAAGGATACGAACCAAAATAAATGGATCGATAAAGTTCTTATGAACCTCTGTCAAAGTTTTGATGACAAGAAGCACAAAACTAATTGCATTTGCAGCACTATCTTCACCAGAAGTCTGAGGAGCTGTGACGGTATTGATGTGCTTCTGTATCAACTCATCAACCTTCTGATACAGCAACTTCACATCTTGTGGTGTCTCTGCTCCTTCGATGGGAAAAGCAATAAATACCATCTTCAAAAGTGAGCACAATGATTTTCCCGTATCCAACATTTTATATTTGAAACAAGGCTCAAGAATCTACAGAAGAAATTAATATAATTAGCACTGATAAGCAACTCATTGAACATAAAAATAATACAATATAGAAACAGGCATACTTGAGAAATCTGGCTGATGTTATTTCGAATGAACAAATGTGGCTGCTTCTCCAAAACCTTGTTCATCACATCCAAACCCTGTGCAAGAGCTGTGGATGGATCCTTTGATTGGGATGGTTGAATATTGCTCAACAGCTTTTCTAGATAATTAAACTTGACATTAGCATTTGGCCACACCTCCAGAGCATGTGATAACAACTCCAAAGCTTGTTTGTACATAGTACTAGCTTCTTTATCCTTAGGCTCTATTACCAAGGCAACCTGTTTCGAAAATAAACAAGCAAAGCGATAATTCGGCACATAAACAAAGAATCGGGATTGAGTTAAGCACAAATATAAGAATAAAATTTAAGCATATAAGATAGTTAAACTTAAACTGAGCCTTACCCTAATGAGAAAGTTGATAATCATTTCTTCCATAGCAGCATTGGGCTTGAATTCTTCATCAGGTTGTCCAGCAGATCCAGGGGTTTCTATATTAGGGATAGATGAGGCACCACCAGGGGACATGATACAGAGGGATTGAAGGCCAGGTTCAACCTTCACTCGTTTACTTGGATCTTCAAGAAGCATAGATCCATCAGTAGATCGCTTAGAATCAGAAGCAGAAGGGCCAGGGTTAAACCCATCACCGGTCTGGCTAGGGGCATCACCATCAGTCACTACTTTCATTTCATTTTGCCTTTGCCTTTCCCAACCAACCACTAACCCAGCAAGTTCAATCGCTAGACGCCTGTTTTCTATAGTCGTATTATATGGCAAACCTAGGCGACTGAGAGAATTCACCATCTGAGGCACAAACTGTGCTCGGCAGCTGTAGAAGAGATCTGAATGGCGAACAATGAGCTGGAAAATGTGGATCAAATTAGGAATTGAATGACCTTCCTCGACCAGAATTTTCTTGGTATACCGTATCCAAATTGGCATTCGACAATCCCCTAGAGGCAACCTTCGTGGTAGTGCGGGCATCAGTATATCCAGTGCCTGCTTGACCAACATCTTGTTTTCTGGCTGGCAAGTTCTAAGTAGCGCAACAAAAACCTGCATCCTCATAATAAACATCAGAAGAGGTTTTATTATTGCACAGAAACAAAATGGTAGAATCACAAATGTCTCTATTCATATCAAACCATGATTTAGACATTGCTCTGTAACACTCAATTACTGTTGATCCCATATGAAGAAACAAAGGTAGGTATGTCAGATGGTAAACGCACACAAAAAAAGCAAGTAATCCAACAACTGTTACTAGACCTGAATCATTTAGAATCCAACTGGATAAGCATTAGCAAAGCACTAGCCAAAAGTTTAACCACAAAATAAGATTTGTGTCCATCAATGTCAATAGTTCATGAATAATCACATTAAAAAGTTCTTGGACTTAACTACCCTAGACACATGTCCCACAATATTTACTTATATTATCAAACAAATAGACATACCTGGAGTATGATTTTCTCTGGGGCCTGATAGGCCTCCAAGAAGTGACAAACATTTACAAAGGCCCATTGCTTACTTGCACTGTCCTCACGTTTCAAATGATTCCATCCAAACTTGATGAGTTCTTTTCTATGATGAACAAGGTCACTCTGAAGATACTTAAGAAGTAAAGTTGCAAGCTGCAAAAGTTCTATCCTCAATGGTTCATCATATTCAGCAGAAACCTGTCAAAGTTCATAAAAATTTACTACCACAGTCGAAACACTTTGCAGGCCAACAATGTGGAGAACAAAAAACAAGGCATCACCTCTTCAGGAGGATCAAGAAGTTTATCAACAATTGTTTTAATTATAGCAGGATCAACCACGTCCCAGCTTTGTCCATTTTGAAACGCATGAGCCAGCATCGGAAGAATGAGAATTTGCATAACCACCACCAAATGGTCATGACCAAGTTGTTTCAATTGGAAGAGATTCAAAAAGTGTAAAAGAAGCGTCATTTTCATACTTGGTGGGTACCCTTCTGCAACCTGAAAGGAAGCACAGTAATTAGTGGCACGTATAACAAGTAAATTGACTAATAACAGAATGTTCAAAACTGCTAGAATGTGGTGTATCAACGCAGTACCTCAATGATGTAAAACTCCTTCAAGAAGGTATAATCAATGCGAGTGTGATACAGGAAAATGGAGAGAATATCAAAAAGAACCTTCACTTCACTTTTCTCATGCCGTAAATAGTTTAAAAAGCATTTAACAAGCCATTTGCTTTCTTTCACCTGCGATTCAGTTTTTGTCGTCAAAAGACAATATATCAACAGACTAAAAGCTAATATATAATACACGGATAATTTTGGAAGTATAAATGCCAAACCATGGCAGACTTTTATCTAAAACACTATTCAGATAATAAGACATAAAATAAACCAACCAGAACTTTAGATTAAAATAATTCCATAAAATAGTGCTAGTGAACATTTGAAAATAGATACTAAGGTATAAAGCTACTGCTACGAAATAACAAATCATAACTCTAAAATATATGTAGAATTTAAAATCAAATTACATATGTCAGGTTGGGATCCACAATGAAAATTAGTAGTACTCATTTTGTTCTGGATCAATAAACTGGGGCCATATATGTGATAAGTTTTGACCTAATGGCAAATTCATAAAAGATATACACAGAAATTTCCATAAAAGAAACTGATAGAGGTACTCAAAAGGGTTATGGTTACAATGCATGGGACATTTTATAAAAATGATTGATAGACTCACATTTTCCAGTCTAAAAACTATTTTTACCTAATATCACCTTTTCGCTATCAAAATGAATGTAAAAAGGTAAAAGTCGAACCCAACACTAACAAGATTGATCTTTAAATCCCTTAAACGTAGTCCAATATTTGAAATTCTACATGGTAACAGTGCATGTTAATTTGGGCCAACGACCCATTTATGTTTCCTCCCTTTGTGATCTCAAGTCCATTTGCAGAAGTAAGTTATATACGGCGGCCTGTTTGTATTTGTTCACCATTTAGCACATGTCCTTGCACATATAGGGAAAAAATGCATGTATGTGAGTGGAAGTTTTGAATATTGTTCCCATGTCGAGCACACAATAAAAAATCCAAAGCAAGGCTTATACATGAGTGAATATCAAAAGATAAAATTTTCACACTATGCATAGGGAAAAAAAGGTACCGTTATACAAGGTTGTACGAACCCAGAGAAGAAATTTCAACAACAAAAAACATCAATGTTCCTATACCTACTTTTAAACATACCCAAAAGCAATTTACGGTAAATTAATAGAAAATTTCATTATAGGAACCACCACCAGTCATTTCTACTTCATAAAATTAGCTAGGGATTATGAACAGGAAATGCAAGACATGAGAAGGGTTGGGTGAGGTAGGTCCTGTCACTAGAACTCCAAAACATATACCTCAAAGAGAGTAACTTCAGTGAAACATGGAAGAGAGGAGAATATGAACAGATGGCGGAGGAGTTGGGGAGTACATCTGTTTGGTTTTACGCTTATGTCTATGTTAAGTTTTTACATTTTTTTATAAGAAGACATTAACCCACCTTGAAACACCCGGCCCCCCTTAATCCGACTTGACCCGCCTAAATGGCTCTGCTGATTTGGATCGCCCAATTACGTAAAATCAGGTCGGTGTTGTAAAAATCGGCGCCTAGGCGGGCGCATGGCCCCATTTTTCCAACACTGCCATTGTATAAAGGCGAAAACCAAAGCAACCTAATAAAGTTTCCTTTGCATGGACGCCCAATCCCTATTGCATCCCAAACTATAAAAATAAAATAAAAAATACAAACTAGCCTTCTCGTTTCCTATTTTAATGGACATGCATTTTGGCTTAGTGAATGAGAAGCAATATAGACACATTTTCTTTTTTTTTCCTTGTATTTACAGAAAATGTAGGAGTTACTTGCAAACAACTTACTTGCACTAAGTCCAGCTCTTGTTCATTGCACAGTCGGGAGATTCTTGCAGATGACTTCCAAACAAGTACCAAAGTGTCAAACACAACACGATTACTCTGCAACCATCCAGGGATTAGCTTGACCAAAGTTTTAACAAGAGAAAGTCCTTGGAAGTAAGCATCTGAAGATGAAGGAGGGGTTGCTGGAGGTGGGTTAGAACTCTCGGGAGGAGGAACAAGGCCTTCGTCCCCCACTGAAGCTGCAGGAGGAGTTGACGTCACAGAAGCATCAGAAGTAGGCAAAAATTCGGGAAAGGCACGAGTAAGTATCTTCTGTGGTGATTTTGCAAGCTCGTCTCTTAAAGGCTGCCCAGCATCTGATCTTATTATATACATAAACCTGCATTCAATTAGAATAAGCTCAGAAAAGTAATTGCCACATATTTAACTTGTTGGACAATAATCCTGAAATAACTTCACCAAGCATCTTGACCTCACCGTCTGAAATATCGGGGTTCATTTAATCGAGCAAGAAAATAATCAACAGCGTGTGTTGCATATCGATTTAAGAACTTTGTGAGTGGGAGACGATATGGACTGTTAATCTCACTATACACTTGCCCAGGGCAAAGAGCCCCTTCCATATCAATAGTTAATGTTACTAGCTCATCAAGGAACTTGGACGCAGCCTGGGGAAGAAGGTGGAAAAGCTCGATAATGGCTGCCAAAAAATCAGAAATTTTCAGTTGATGTCAACTTGTCTTTTATACCACTTTGGTGTGTGTAGTACATGTATGAGCAACTCCAAGTGCATGCAAGAAAAAAAAAAACTGCATTACCTGCTGCAATTTTGGGTTCTTCGCCAGCCTTCCATGCCTTCTGACTCTGTGCTAGTTTTTCTGGTTCCAACCACTTCCTCAGGTGGTCCAACAACTTGCCACCCAAGGTAACATTAAACCAATTTGACAAAAGTTCAAGCAGGCGAGCCAAGCCTTGCAGAAGCGGCATGCTGAGATTTTTCGTATGAGCCAAATTGACTAATATAGGTCTGAGACTGCTCTGCAAAAGTTCTTTGGGCATTCTTTGTTGACTGATTACCTATATAGTATTTCGTTAAGAGAAGAATAAGCTCCAGATAATGATATGTCAAACACAGTTCAACATACATTAAAAAATAGTAGGTAATAGAAAATTTTAGCTGATGACTAGCAATCTTGGATGGACAATCATTTAATCAAAACAAAACCTAGATAAGAAGGAAAACAAACCTGTCGCAGGCCTTCCTTTGCAACAGCAACAATTTCTGGTGTTTTACAAGTCAAAGATTTGAAAAACATGGAAATGATCTTCGCACGCAACTCGGTATGATTAGGAGTTTTAAAATCTGCCCATGCCATTGTAGTACAGAGTAGCTCAATGCAAGCTGTTCGGAGTTTATTTAGTGATGTCGCAACTTTAGGGTTCATAAACTTCACAACCCAAACAGTTTCATCAGCTTCAGCAATTTGCAGCGCCTCTTGCAGGAAATTAACTAATTCTTGAGTCAACTTGAGAAGAGGAGGCCTCAAGGCCAGGCAAAAATTCAAAGCAGTGACCGTACCGACCTACATTCCATCTATTAATTT
>JAYMTN010001794.1:0-12104 GCA_036897425.1 Erodium trifolium
TAATATATATAATAAAAAATAATAAAATAATAATCCGATTAATCCCCGCCTAGCGCCTAGGACTCTTTCCCGCCCGACTAGCGCCTAACGTTTTTTATAACCTTGCTCAAAAAATCATTTCATAAACTAACGGCTCATTAATAACTTGATATTTGTCCACACTTCTTCATTCATGTCAATACTGTGTTCTCATAAGGAAAACTATATCATGTATTTTTCTTACTTTTTCTTGACGTCGTCTCAATTCTAAGACGTTTCAGATCTTTGTTCGTTTTCACATCAAAGTCAAACTCTTTCTGTCTGTCTTCGTCGTCTCCTCACCCTCTACTGTTTCATCCCTAAATATGTTTCCATTTCTCGTCGGTGTAATAACCCAGAAAAATGAAACTCTAGTACCAATGTTGAGATTGAGACCCTATAATTAGTCGTCGATAGGTTATTTCTAGGACAATTAATACATGTTAACCAACCATCTATAAAGAACCTTATGCCCAAACTTGGACTCAAGTAAGGCCCAATTCAATTCACATGTTTGGGGGCTTGGTTCACAATGTAGTCGAACTGTAGAAGCATCCAGAAGTTGATTATAGTGTAAGAGAACAGAAGAAAATTGGGTCTTCCTTTAGGACAGCGACATTGAGATTTTGGACTTCTACCTAAAGATTGTATTGAAATTTCAAGAGCTGTCATGTCTCTTATTAATCACATGATAGGAACCTTAATACGCAGACAAAATGACAAGGAAATTGCCGCGTGTCCATACATTCCGCGAGACCTTTGAATTTTATCGTGAGAACACAGCAAATAAATTGTGCTATCCGTCGATTTCAGGTCCCGTCATTTGAATTTTTTCGTCCGATAATATTTAATTTTTGTTTATGAGTATAATTTAGTAAGGATTTTGTTGGTCACAAAACTATAACATACAGATCCAAACACTTAACAAGACATGAAACAACCCAGATTAATGTTTGGATAGACTTAATTCTTAGGTTTGGTAACATAAGCGTCGGTTTCTTAAAACTCGACTACATATAGGAAAATGAAACAGAAATTTGAATCGAAAAAACACTAATCTATGTCTCGAATAGGATTTTGCCAACTTGCTTGAGTGTATAGTGAACTGATTTTGACGCCTCGTGTCGTGTTGAGGTGTGCACATTAATTTACCAGGGAGTAACCCATGGAATGGCGAAGGAGGATGATCAACTACAACCAATCGTGATGGGAGCAGGACGCCGTCCCGCTTCCCGCTAGCGAAACCCTGGGCATTCAATCCAGAGAGTCAGGTGATTTGCATGAAGTACGGAGATATCAACAATACAATAGACATGGACGTGATAACTTTTGTGGTAATTGTATTGTATTTGATGTAATTGATTGTTCAATACAATGAGAGCATCCCTTTATATAAGGATTAACTCTATGCGAAATAGGAAATACTAATGCTAAGCAATATAGAAAAACTAACTTAAATATGAATAGGAAATACTTGTAATTGGAAATAAACTAAACTCTAACAGGACGAAAATAAATGTTGATGTTGCAATCCTTGTGCAGCGGCATAGAGTGATGATAATACGGTCATGAATGACACTAATAGGATGAAGGGACAAGCGTGGAAGACGAAAGAGCCACCGTCGATAACAACAACTAGGGTTTTAAGGTTTGGGGCTCCTTTACTCTCTCTTAAGATGCATTTACTACTTTTTTATACAAATTTTATACTTTTCCCGTAAATAAATTTGAGTAAATGAGTTTCAAATCTTGATTTTATGACTAGCTTAAGATCATTTGAAATAAAAATTCGTTTTTCTGGTTTGATTATGAGGCTTATATAAAATATTCACATCCCAATTATTTAAGTTGCCTTGTGTTTGTTTTATTAGTTTTTAAATAATCATCATCCCCACAAGAAATACGGATGTTTCTAACTTTCTATATGAATATCTCTCTCCGTCTAGTACTTGGAAACTAGCCGTCCATGCTCTTATACGTGCCCAATTAATACTCCAACGGTCAATTCTTGTTGGGGGTTGAATATGAAATGGTGTCCCATAACAGATCCTTTTAATTTTATCTTCTTCGCATGAAACGAGAAATAGGATTTGAATTTACATCTCACCTACACAATCAATGTCATGCCACACAAGTGTTCAACAATAATAAAAATCATACCCTAATTTGGATCCATACAAAAATGAATGTCGATACGTAACGACAGTAAATTGACGAATTTAAATTCGATAATGTACAACTCAAGTTTTTCAAACGTTATGGGAATTGAAACGCTAACTGAAGATTCAGATAGTCCGTCGTTAGCATATACACAGTCGTACAGATAATCTAAGGTATGATTTGAACAAATCTTTATTGTATTTTGATTTCAGACGAATACCTAAAAAATTATGGAACTAATTTTCATTAGGCCATCAAATGGTGCATTATTTATAGAACCTTCTTCCAAGGATGGGATTTGTATTATTATTATAAAATTTATTTTCCAATTTATTAACTTATTTTGATGTTGGAGAAACACCTACAAGTCAAAAGTCAGAGATGGAGAAAAAAACGCGTTTTAGGACAAGGAATGATTTAAAAGCTGATGACGTGTCACACAACCGGTTAGTGCTAGACTCGTAAATTTCAAAACTCTATATATACGCAACACAAAGGCACTAGTTTCGGGGTCAACTTCAATAGCCACAGCCATGCCGGAGAAAGATCAGGCCAAGCCCCTAACTCCGGCGTCCTCCAACCGGAGCCGGAGCCACGACTTCGTCGTCGACGACGAGGAGGCCTTGTCCCGACAGCTCAAGCTCCGGAAACGAAAGTACATACAATGCTGCGGCTGTCTCACCGCCCTGTTCCTGATCCTAGCCGTCACCGTCCTCGTCCTCGTCTTCACCGTCTTCCGGATCAAAGATCCGTCCATCAACATGAACGGCGTCAGCCTTTCCGTCATCGGAAACTTCATGAATGCTCTCCAAGGCGGCAACAACATCACGTTCCTGGCTGACGTGTCGGTGAAGAACCCTAACGTGGCGTCTTTCAAGTTCAAAAACAGCACCACCGCTCTTTACTACCGCGGCGTGGAGGTCGGGGAGGCTAGGGTTCCGGCGGGGAATGCGAGGGCCCACAGGACGCTTCGGATGAATCTGACCGTTGATGTGGTTCCGGGGAAGATACTGGCGGTCCCGAATCTGATGGGCGACGTGGCTTCGGGATCGCTGCCGGTGAGTAGTTACACGGCGATCGGCGGGAGGGTGAGGATTATGAAGGTGATTAAGAAGTTTGTTAGGGTGAGGTTGAATTGTACCATGACTTACGTCATCTCGACTCAGGAGATTCGAGATCAGAAGTGCGATAAACATGTTCGGCTCTAATTTTCAACTGTATCATTTTGTTAGGTTCGAATTTGTTTTTTTATTTATTTAATATTTAGAATAGAGGATTGTTAGGTTGATGATTTAAATCAGAAAATATGATTCTACATGTTTGTGAAAATGATTTTTAAGTCGTGTTGCATGTATTTGGCCAGACCTCGAAACAGTGTGATATGCGTGGGCTAACTGTTTGGGCTTGTGTAGTTGGACCGGTGTGGTGTGAACGAATTTGTGCCACGTGGCTTCCAAAGCCCAATATTCTTATATCGGCCATACCTGCTAAAGTCTGATGGTGAAACGTACATAGTTTGGAGAATGATAAAAATACGGGGGGAATTTGTAAAATAACATTTCTATAAAATATAATTGCACCATATTTCATAATTGCACCTTTTTTTTTTTTGAAACGGTAATGAGGTCAAGGTACATTATTGTCAATATCGGTTACAGGAGGACCAAAATATAGACCGGGTCTCCCGTAAGGTACCTAGCGCTCGTGGACCCGTAGAAATAATATGATTTGCATCACAATCAACAAAAAGAAATTGAGGCCACGTCCGACCATCCCAAAAAGCAAAGAGAAAAATCAACAATCAGAAAAGTCCAATAACTAACCCAAAACCTAAAAACATAAACTTGTAAAGTATAAAACACGAAATGACGAAGCAACCAATGCAGCGTAACTCCAGTATTGGTGTTCCTTTGATGCTACTTCTGAGTCTCCTATTGCCCGTAGTGGGGCGCCCTTGCATTGTCGACCCGCCTTGAGTAGCCGGGGTAACCCGACCTTGGGTGCCGTAGAGATAGTCCCCATCCTATCGCCCCTCCTCCCGGATCCCAAATCCACCATCTGTACTGCTCCGAGGCCTTCTCCAAACGGTTCGTGCATGTGTTCGGTTGGTAAAAACGTACCAAAATCAAACCTCGGCAAATCGAAACCATAAACTGTGGGGATCGGTTTAGGATTAGCCCTGGAGGCTCTCTATAGTCTCTTAGACTCAGTAGAAGGTTACAGCAGCTGTGCTCGGACAGAGAAACAAGACCACTACTGCAATCGACTACCGCCGCCCCCATCGAATGATTGTCGTCGCAACACCGCCAGTCAGTTCTATGAATGAGGACGTCATCCTCCGGTATCGTTGTTGGTGTGAACAAAAGAAATTATGGTCATGACATAGGCTATAGCCAAAATCTTCTCTATACGACACTAGGGTTCGCAACAGAGAGAGTAGATGAAATTACTCATCTGAAGATAATTTAATACGCCCCTTGTGTTTTTAATTGCACCTTAATATACCGTCGGTTGGGTAAATGAAAAACTAGGGTCATTAAGCAAAATATATGAACGGTAGCGATTTTTTTCCGATCAGATAAAATCCAATAACCTCATTAAAGGTAAACCGAGGTTTCCACTAAAAATGGGGGCGCAGAGAAGAATAGCCTTCACGACAAGGACAACAGTTTTTTTTATTTTTTAGAAATAAGCTATTTAGCAAATCCCCGTTAAAAATATAGGTCTTGGTCTCTCCCCTTGTTGTGTAACTTCTGTTGTGTATGTTTCCTTTAATTGTAACAAAATATGGGCCTTGGTCTCTCCCAGTTGTTGTGCTGTATTAGTATATATATTTCCTTTTGATGTCTACATTAAGCACGATATAATTTCCAGATTTTGCATGACTATGAATAAATTTTAGTATATTATGGCACTTTCCTTGTCTCATAGTCCCATTATTAGGGCACATGTAGTGGGTACGAAGTAACGGTTTAGGGAATTACGAACCGCGAGTCACGCGTTGTAGCTTACGATTCGTTCTGTTCCGATTCATTAGACTATGAATCGGAATCGTGAACCGTGATTCACTGTTCATAAATGTAAATCATGAACTGCGATTCGTGAATTGTGTCTCCGCCAATGACGATGCACCACGTGTGGTTCTGGCGTGGCAAGGAAGTCGTTGGCTCAAACGACTATATTTTTTTTATTAAAAAATATGAAATACATTAAACAGAATCATTTTTTTCCATCAATAAATACCCTTCATCCCATTTATCAATCCACCAACAATTTCTCTTCATCTCAGACATTTCTCTTTCAACTTCCAATTCCCACAAAATTTGCAGTCATATCGTTTTTTTATTCGAGCTATGGATGATTCAGAAGTCTGCGTTCGTAACAAAGTTGACCTTGTTGAACACATATGAGATCGCTTTGGAGCGAATTACAAATCAGACGAGTGACAAAACTCCAACCTCCATACTTTTTCTATGTAAGAGTTGTCTTATAACATAGAACAATTAATGTAGTTAATTTATTTTATTATTAATTTATTTTGTTCAATTTTTTAATTTATTTTGGTACTTATTATTTAAATCGTTATTTAATAAATTCAGCAAAGCAATAATGTGAATCCCAACTATGAGTTCATATTCATTGTACATGTTCTTAGTTTTCTTTGTGAATAAGGTATGTTTTAGACGAAGAGAGTTTTTTTTTAGATAGATGGTAATTCACACGACAAGTCAAACTCTCTGCAAAGTAAATATAAAGCAGAAAAGGATAAAACTAACTTCAATATTTGCGAGTTTGGCATTAATGAATTTAAGAGTTTAAAGGGTATGAATCAAACATGAGATACCAATCAATTTCTCTCTTTTAATAGAAACCAACCCATACATTTGCTTTAACTCATTCTGTTGATCATTATGTTTGGGTTTAAAAAAATTCTTTTTGTTATAGACTTTCAATACATATAAGAGAGAGTGATTAAACTACATACCTGTAAAGATATTTAACAATCTGTATTTTATAAATAAACTTTAAACAAATAAAGTATAACTTTTGATCATAATAAAATATACAAACCGTTTAATTGAATAACCAATAGATGATTATACATTAGAGAAACAAAATAGAAAAAAATCTATATTATCTCTTAAAAATAATAATACTTCAAGAAGTACAAAAACTAATATTATGTATTTGTTAAAAATCGAACAAAATTAATTAATTACATACTAATTCCTCAATGGTCCGATTTCTCAAGTTGAGATTCATGGTACAGCTAAGGATGGAGATCTTCTCACTCTCTATCAGATTGGTAAAGTGGACCCTACCTCTCAACTCCGCGTAACTCCTCAGTTTCAGAACCCCCGAATCGATCCCGCTCCGAAAACCCGTACTATTCTCGACCCGCCGACCCGAACCCACGTCCACAGTCACGCTCACCCTCGCCGTCCCGCGTGCCCCCACGCTCCCACGCGCCACCGTTCCCCTCCCGACCTCCACGCCCTCGAAGGACACCGACGCCGTGCCGTTACCGTAATCGAAGTGCCCCAAATTCGAATTCTTAATCACCATCGCCGCCGTCAGTGTCACGTTGAGCGACGGCGGCGGCGACGCGGTGGCGTTGGGGGAGGTGTTGACGGGGTACGACGTGTACTTTAACGTCTTGACGGCGACTGACGTCAGCTCGGCGTGTGGAGCGGAGAAGCGTAGGAAGATTAGCGCGCAGACTAGTAAGACGGCGCTGACGGCGACGACGAAGAAGAGGAGGTAGACTAAGCACTTGCTGCTCTTCTCGTGGTGGGCTTTGAACGGAGCGAAACCGGCGGTCAACGGTAACGGTTTCTTCATCTGATTTTCGTGGTACGACGTCGTGTTTATGATTTGTTTCCTGTTTTGGTTAGGCTTTTAGAGGACAATGGAATATGAATCGTGGTGGGTTTTGTGTTTATATACAGATTGTGTGGTGGTGTTAGATGGCAAAATTGTAATTAAGTAAATTTTAGTTACGCGTTCTGGAGAATTTTGTATCGCCACGCTGGCAGGAGGCGAGTGGGAATGAGGGTTAGGTTCGTGTCTTTAAGGTTGTTTCAGCATCGGCGGGCTGGGGTTATTTTCAGTGTGGTTTGAGGTTGTTTTCGTCATTAATTTATTAATCTCTAAGTTAGTATAAAATTATTTGTTAATAAGTTACGACTGATCTGTCATAAAATTACATGTAGTAAAACCGTATTATTTATTTATTTGGGACAAAAACTATGAACAAACGAGTGTATACCTATGTTTCCCATTAATTTAATGAAAGTTTTCTCTTTTTATTTTATTATTAATATGTTATGTTTTCCACAGGTGTTTCATTGTTGGCTAAACCCCAAATAGGTTTCTTAATTTAAAATTGGAATTTTTGGAATATGTGTGGACCGACCGAGTAATAGAGGTTTGACCAGTTGAAAAGATTCCTATTTGTCTTCTGCTACGAGGAGAATAGGTCGCATCAGTCTCCACTAATTTAATGGTTCATGCTTAACACGAGCTTGATATGGGCCGGGCTTTTACTGGGCTCCATTGGCTCGGCCCAAATGTTTCCCGTTTCGTACCCGTATCTACAAATAAAGGCCGAATAAAGCCTGTGTACTATGGGCCTGGTTCGTTGACTTGCCCAGTGAATGACTTCATTAGCAAATGAAGTATATGGTTACGGTGACAACCACTTTCTTTGTGGACATCATTCCGGACTTTTTGGCCGGGACCGTGCACTCCCTTGTAAATTTTGGTCACTTATATCGACTTTCATCACGGTTTGCATGAGAACGGCTATGACAGGCGCCAGGGCCGGCCCTACCCTTAAGCCACTTCAGCGGTGGCTTAAGGCTCCGAGTCAAGAGAGGCCCCCAAATTACAAATTACACGTAAATGATCTGTTTTATATATAAGCCTTAGACATGAAATGTCGGTGTGGGCCAAGTCTAATATTGACCAAAAGTGGCATAAATGATTCAGAAGAAGAGCCCAAAAAGCATAACCTGCTAATACTTTATTAGCTTGAACCTAATTTCTCCGGTAATTAATTTTTTTTTTTTTTTTTTGTAAAAATATCTCCTGCTAATATCTTATTAGCTTGGGCCTAATTAACGAGAACATTTGCCCTTACCTTAATCCGTTATTTAATTTGTAATATTATCGTCTGAATACAAATATGTAATATATCCAAGAGAGATTTAGAGTTTTTCTCTGGTTTTATTATTCGATATGTTCTTAGTGCACGTAGATATTTAGAAATATACGATAAATTATGTAGCTGAAATTCTATATAATACTAATAAATTTAGAATTAAAGAGTAATAATATGGTTTATAGAGTATGATTTTTATTTAATTAATTAATAAAGTAATTTAAATATCAACTCTTTATATTTTTACAAAAGGCCACACCTAAAGTTTTAGCTTTAGGCCCCCAAAATTGTTGGACCGGCCTGACAGGCGCATACGGTCGACCAAGGCCAGACTATTTCAGGATGATGGGGTTTAGTCCTTATAAAAAATATACAGCCGCACGCCCGCACATTTTCTTAATGAAGATGGGTGCATAGACCGTCTTGTAATGTCTAATGGTTCTCACCAGCCCTCACAAAATGGGCTCTCACCTGGGATTAAGGAGGGAAGGTCCAGAAAAATATATATTAAGGAAATACACGAAAAGCCCAAAGGTTTGTTGAGGCAGATACATCAACGGGCCCAAATCATAGACCATTTACGCCTCATCCTTACTGGGCTTGGACACCATTACTCATACCCAATCAACTACGACCCACTAAAAAAGAGATATTAGATGTAAATATTAGGATCATCATCACTAGGTACTTCCGTAGGGATGTGCAAACAATACCGAAACCGAAAAAAAAAACCCGAGAAACACAGGGTCGAATCAAAATTCAACGGGATTGAACAGGTTAAAAAAATCAGATAAAAAATCGACAAAATTGAATTATTTGGTTCAATATCTGATTCTAAACTCTTGAAACAGTTCGATTGATCAAAATAAAAAAAACATCAGCTCGATAAACGAAACTATCACATTTACGTATTCAGGCATTCAATAATATGGTTTTAATTTTAAAAAACATTAATATATCGAAATATAAATAAAACTTATTCAGTTATAGGACAAAAGCTAAAAACAAAGGAAGCGAGCCAATTAGGTGAGGGTCGCAATAATGTGAAGAGAGCAAGTCAAAGATGGTCGGTGAGTACGTAAGCTAATCTAGTCTTCTCTTTCCGTCACACCAACACGGCGCTCACATAATTGTCCCAACTTCCTTCGCACGTGCTTGACGCAACCTCACTTTTTTTCTATATTTGGTAGGTGGGGCCCACTACGATTCCTTATTCAGTTCAAAGCTACGCGTACAAACCGGCCACGTGTAGAAACCGAACCATAAATATCCACATTCCTCCCGTCTTGTTGTCGTTGTTGCCCTCGTCGACCGAACAAGGCAAGGCTTTGTTTCAGGAAAAAACAAAACTAATTTTCGTAGTGATTGACGAAAGAATGAGAGTTTTTGGGTATCTTTCACTCTCTTTTTTGTTGTAGTAAATGGTTTCCTGGCGTGAATATCTACTATTGTTTCTTGGGAACTATGACTGGTCGAGTCATTTTGAAACTAAATCGATCGACTAAATGTTAACAATGTCGAATCTTGTGGATACTGGGGATGACGTTGGGTTTAGAACAGAGGATCCAAATGAGTCCGTTCCCGAACGTAGTTATGGTAAGCGATAAAACCAGACCTGATTGTCAGCTACACACATGACGCGTTAACTATGATGATTGATGTGATAAGTTAATCAACCTCTCATCGAGGATCGAAGTTGAACTCGAGCCTCTCTAATCTAACCATACATCACCTACCTTCTTCCTCTGCCCCCACGTGGTGCACACAACTTCTTCCCATCCTTGACGTTTGGCTCTTATCCATGACAATCGGTTCTCGGCCTCCGTCCACGACAATCCTCTATAATTTCCATCCGCGACCACTTACGTCCATCCTATGCGTCACATTCCTGACATTCAATATATCTCTCTCACGACTCATCCGATTAAAACTGACGATCGACGATCTATCGACAAAAAAAAAACAATACGTCTTGGAGACGATCCAGTGTAGGGATTGTCGTCTAAAATCTCATAACTAAGGAACTGGGTTTGTGGTCAAAAATATCGTCACGCAGTTAAATAAAATTTGATTAAATATAAGTAAATACATTATGAATTATAAAATCAAAGTTATTTAGTCAAGCAACCTAAATGCTAATAATAATAATTTAGATTAAAAACAATGATAATGACATATAATTTATCCTTTTAATACAATTAAATTAAATGTTTTAGACTTTTGTAGAACACAAAACATTACACGAAAAATCACTTTCATAGTCTATTTTAAATCATAGTCATGAAGTCAACTAAAATCTAGAATCGAATTATGAAAACGAAGATCACATTAATGCATGGAGAAGAAGAAGAAGAATTAGCCTTCTGAGTGCTTTTGTGTGGACAAAGCTACATCTGAAGTTAAGACGAAGGACCATGGAAGGAGACTAGGAGAGAGTGTAGGGTAGCTCCACCACCAGATCCACCTAATTAGTAATTATAGATATATAATTGTTAATTAAGTTCAACTGGTGGTCCAAATCCAAAACCACGCATCATCACTTTCTCTAATTATTGTGATTATGCAAATTTTTCAACATATACGGCTTAAAAAGTGATGGATTTACTCGTCAAGTGGGTTTTGTAATTGTAAACAATATCCATCATGATTTAGATTTTAGTGGAAATTATACCCATTAGACACAAGTTGCAATTGGTTTATGATATGCACAACTAGACAAGTGGGTCTTTCTGCTTTGATCTAAAAACGAAAATCAGATACTTACAAATCAATCTTTACATTTATTTTTATAACGTTTCATATTACAAGTTGGTGTGATTTAGACTTACAGATTTTAGCACAATAAAATAAAACTTAAACTCAAAACATCTCGTCAGAGATTCCATTCACTCTCTGCTCGAATCCATCAATTACGTTAATTTCATTTCTTTTCTATTTGATATGATATGACCGAGTGATTGACAATATAATTAATCTTTACGTAAAATTTTAGTAAATAAAATAAGTGATGGACAAAGCTACAACAACTCTCTAGGGTTTCACCCATTAGGATCGGTTCTCATGGGTTCAAAGTTTTGGTCCTTCAATTTTGTGTACTAAGCACAATACAACTAATCCTAAAATGACCACAAACCTAACTTCAAGACAAAGTCTAGCCTTTCCAGGAGACCAAAATCCACGTGTCGCCTTTCCCAACGTTAACAACATGTGAATTATCAAACTAATCCATATGTATAAATTTCTTGTGTCTCGATGCCATCAAATTTGTCTTTAGAAAACATGGCACGATTAGTTCGGTGCCCAAGATTTTGTTGTTCCTAAGATCTTTTTCCAACGATGGTGTACCTTTTGTTTTATTCGGTTTAAAAGTTACTTATTATCGTATTTTGGTATTTTGAAGAGTAAGTGCATAAAGGGAATCCAATTTAAATTTGTATACATCTATTTGAATATTTTACAGGCACTTGTAACTCTTTTTTTAGCGATATCGTTTTATAAATTTTATGATTCAAACATACTAATCAAACTAATGATCATATTATAGTCGGGAAAAACTCAGTGCTCTGGTCTAGATAAATTAATTGTCTTCACGTTTTTAGGTTTGTAGCTACCTAAATATTTTGGATACTCGTTAGACCATAAACTACCAATCACGTCTCAACTCAAGGTTCGCTAGAGTACATGTAATATGTCTCCGTCTCTGTGAATTATATAACGGCGAATAGAGGGGTGCGCCAGCTGCTGAAGGCAACCTCGTGGCATG